>VXBZ01009411.1:380551-395311 GCA_013399135.1 Heliornis fulica
GAGGGGGATGGGGGGGAGGTGTGTGACGGGAGGGGGGGCGGATTTGCTGCTGCAAAGTCTCCCGCAGCCCAATCGCTCCCGCCGCCCTGCTCTGACATCAGCTCCGCCAGCCCTCGCCCCCAAACTCCGCTCCCCCTGGGCTGCCGGCTCGGCCCGGCTCCCGGCAGAAAGCGAGTGAGAGCGGCCCCGGAGGGAATAAAAGCATCCTGCCTGGGAGAAGCCGGAGGGGCAGCTTGCGATAAGGGAGGCTGCAGGCAGGATTGCAAACCTTGCTCCTTTTCTTTCTCTTTTTTTTTTCTTTTCTGCTTTAGACCATGTGGACACCGAGCCCTCTGCTTCCAGAAACACAGAAATGCCTCCGCTGCCCTCCCCAGCCAAACACTTGCTAACTAGTTCGCTAATTGCAATGCTTATTATTCCCAGGGAAAGAACAGGAGTTACTGTTGAAGGATCCCAGTGTCAACAAACCTTATGCAAGAGGATAAGTGTAGCGATTCCCCTTGAATCTCCAGTTATTTTTAAGGTATGTGCTCTGCTAAATTCATGATCAAGGGCAAAAGCGGAGTGTGTGTTGTCGTTCAGACTCATACATTAACACTCTGCAGTGCCTCATTTAGGCAACTGTGCAATTAAAGTGTCGGGAGCAGAGGGACTTTTACGGAGAGGAGAGATGACAACAGCATTCCTCTGAAAAGCCTGACTACAAAGCGTTACATGTTCATTACAAAAAGCCAGGGTATGCAACAGATAAGATACTGCTTTAAGTTACAAGAGACCTACTGCTTCTACCTTCTGTCTCCTTAGTTATTATTTAACTTTAAAATACGTATCTGGAAACCTAAACAGTGAATGGAAAACGGAAGAATATAATGAAAAAATTATGCTAAATAATTAATGTCATCATGAGCGCCTCCTGCATTTGTAGTCGGCTGGAGGAGCACAGTAGAACCCTGTTTATCAGAACTCCTTTAATCTAAAACTTCCCCTTGTTGGAATGTAGGTTACCAAGCTCCTGCTGCTAAGCACTTCCACTGCAACTCTGCCAGCTATTAGAAACTCTCTGTGTTTGGCTGTTTTAGGCCTCGGTCAGGTTTGTAGGGTTTTTTTTATTGATGAAGCAGAGCTACATGCTACACAGATTTTCAAATGAAATAAACAAAAATTGCTTCTATAGAAGTCTCCAAAAGCTCAGGGAGAAATTTCCCCCGCACCCCACGCCCACCTCCCTTACCAGCTTTGGTAAGGAAAGCCAGTGAATTCAGTCCCAAGCTGTGTGAATGTCAGTTGCAATTCAGGAAGTCTGGTGTGAAAGTAGGAATTTACATGGCTAATTGCCGGTTTGGGTTATTTTTTTTACAACATACACATCACCCAAAAGGATCAAACCTTTGAACTGCTACATAGCTTAAGTAAGCATGTCTTTAAAATGCTTCTGTCTGTTTCAGAGAGAAAAACATGTCTGGGGGAAAATGGAGGTGATCACTTTTTTTTTTTTATTGTTGTAGCTTGAGCCTTCAGCCTTTAACCTTTCTCCCCTCTTCCTTCTGGATTCTGTTGTCCTGACCACAGCTGACCCTCATCTATTAATGTTGCAAGAACTTGTAGTTGTGTGTGAAGTAGTAATGCTACTGTAAAACACAACTTTTGAACTGCACACCAAACTTCAGACCAGTCTGGAATTTAAATTACTCAATTTAGAAGCCAGATTTAGAAAAGTGCCTTCCATGCTTCAGTGCCAATCTGTGTTCTATCCATTAGGGATCTAAAAGAAAAGGAGGATCCAATTAGAAAGAAAATGAGCATCCTAGAACATTCATCCAGTTTTAGGAGTGGCTTTAAGTTCAACACATTCTTTAAAGTTTCTAAAGACTTTCTTTCTGATAACATTTTGTTATACTCTCAAAAATGACTGGAACACAGAATGTGAGCTGTGAGAACATAGACTGCGTGGCACTGCCAGTGCCTAGACATGTCACGCTGCCAAGCCAACCTAAAAGCTACCACTTCTCAGATGCTATCAGTGCTAACAATTTCATGAGCTGCTTCCAGTTCTAGGCAAAGATATGAAAAAGTATCAGCAAGCCAAGGTTAGCAGCAGCTGAGCTGTGCTGGTCGTATAGCTCCTGCCTGGGCTGTTTTGGGGATTGGTGAAGGCATGAAGACCGCTGAAGTTGTACTGGTGGAAGGTCTTCCCATGGCCAGATGAAGAGGTGTAGAGCAGTGATTTTTTTATACCATCCTGTGCTTGTTCCTCTTGTTCTCCACAATGGAAGGAGTCATCTTCAACCAGTGATGTCCCCTGTTTCAACACTCTCTTTAAAACTTAAATGCAAGGTTACCAGTCCCATACATCTGTATCTGTCTCTCCTCCCAGGCAAACATACGTAGTTTCAAACACTGTGGTAAAGTGGTGTAAAGACAATCTAGGAAATACAAAACTGGTATCAATGAGGTGGGAAAAAAGCTGAGTTATAAGTCAACATCAGCTCCCTTTATGTTCTTAAGTTTACTAATGGCCAATGAACGTGACAGTCTTACCAGCCCAGAGAAGTTATGGCAATTCCTGAATGCCCTGGTAAGGTTCATTAGTGGTATCTCCTGCTCCTTTTTGTTGAGTAAAGCAGCATGAGGCTTTTCCCATCTCCACGGGCCTGGCTGTGGCAGGTTTTATGTTTATTGCCTTCAAGCTGAAGCATTTCAGACTGTACTAATGACAGCTTCACACACCTTGACATATCCTGTGCAGCAGTGCACATCACACCAGTGCACAGCACCTCCTCAGGCCTAGGGGAACCGGACAAGTAGAAGGGTTTAAGGTGTGAGTCCTAACGTGGAAGGTAGCTCCCTGTGCTCTTTGGAGAGATGTGACTCTTGTGACCCACTACAACTGCTGATCCCAGCCAGTACATCAAAACCTATATTCCTCTTCCTGTGAGATAGACATGCCTCTCTTGGTGCTAGAGGTACCCAAGCGAGGAGTGCAAGCTTTGCAGGATTTGTGACAATTCACTCAGGTTCTCTCAAAAGAGGACAACTGAAGGGCAGTCCAAATAGTTTATTAACTCAAAGACCGATGGTGACTATGAGAGTGTGGTGGGAAAAGAGAGTGTGAAACTGGATGCCAGGCTGCACACCTTAATTATACATTCTCATTTAAATTTCTTTGCCTAAGCAATACAGTGTAGAGTTAGAAATCAATGGAAATGGAGAAAAATGGAAATACCTGAAGAAGAAAAGCAGCCCACCTTTATTTTGGCAACTTATACTTGAGAAAAGCAACTTCAGAAACAAATCTTTGGAAAAGTTACACAAATCCCAATAATAAGCCTATCAATATTATGGGTATCCATTATTTTTTCACATACAAATACATTTAGAATAAATGTGAAATACATTTCTCTTTATCCCTCTTTGTTAAAAAAATGTGGAGTAACCTGATTTTCGATTACATGTTAGAATTCAACTACATTTAGATGAAATTTAAAAAAATAACCTATATTGAACTTAAAGAAATGAAATGCCTAAAACCACATTTGAGCATCTAAGATAGACTGGGGTGTTCCATGCGAGTGTGGCAGGATTTTCAGGGAGGGTTTCTCCTGGAGTGAAAGGGCACTGCTGAGCCGCACAGCAAGTGGGAGAAGCAGGCTCCAGACTGTGCTTCCCACTATATGACCAAACCTTTTCCACCTGGCTGCCCTGCTCCCCAGTTTCCAGCTGTGATGTCCCTTCCCTAAGGACCTGTGGGTACTGAGAGCAGCAGGCCATGGTAGAGACCAACCTTTGTAATTTGCTGCTTGGAAGCAGATGTGCCCTGTAGGCTTCTGAGGGGAAAAGGATATAGTAGCCACCGTCTATTTTTCTTCCAGCCTCCCCACCTCATTTCTGCTTGCTTTTGCTCCCTCCTGCCTGCATAGGTAGAGGAAAAAAATAAGTCCTTTTGAATTTTGAAGATAAAAGATGCTCAAGGGCGTTAAAGCAGGACAGGAATGCAATCGTGTGGCTGCGCAGGTGAGACTCCAGAGCCTTCTGCCGCAAAATGCCTGCGCTAATCCACTCTTGCCCTACTTACACGGAGCTGTCAGTGTGGTTATTTGCAGCAAAAGCCACTTTAGCTTTGGGGCCAAACGTCACAGGGTGGTGAAGCAATGAGGGTATGGATCCATATTCAGTGTATCAAGTTTTCCAGAAAAAATGCCTTACTGCAGACAAGTCCTCCTGTCTGTCTGTTTTGTGCATTCTTGCACATGAAATAGCCCAGGCTGGATAACTTTGTGGTGTTGGGTATGAGGAGGTGAAGGCAATGCTAAAAGGATTTTGTCCCTTCATTGCACTGAACAGACCTGAAGGAATTGGGATGTAATATTCTTTCTGCTGTGGGAAAGCCACTGCAGCCAAGTTTTGCTCCCACAAGGAGAACCTCCCTCTCATCCCTTCATTTCTTCCAGGCCCTACATCTAGGGGGTTTGCTGCGCAGCAAGCGAGCCACAAACTACGTCCAATTCCCAGATGAGCATGAGGTAAACATTTCAAAGTTTCCCCAAAGCAGGGACATCTGAAAACTTCTGCCTTCAGATGTTTCAGTCCTGGCTCAGGCCAGAAGCACACCATAATCGGTGTGCTTCTATAGGATTAACTGGTTCGCAGACCTCCCATATGACCTCCACTTACCAGGTTTCTTTCTGTGCCCCAGCATCCCAATATGCAGAAAGGCAATCAAATACACTCTTTAAGTACTTGAAAATGCATCACAAATTGTTTTATTTATTTATTATTATTAATAATCTTTCTCTGACACTGAAATACTGGGAAGTCATTTTTGTTCCTTTACATCCTCTGAACAAGCCATTTGAAACAATGAGTCTGCTGGAGGACAGTTCCCCATGCGCAGCAGGACTGCGCAGCGTGAGGAGCTGCAGCCCTGCTTACCCAGCACACATCCCGGCACCAACCCAGGGCAGCGGCACAGAGCAGCACTGCCTGGCTCCAGCAGCACCCACAGGCAGAGAAGAGGGGCAGAGGCGTGGTGTCACCAGTGGGTCCCAGCTCACCTCTTTGAGTGGATGGCTGCAAGGAATGACCCTCAGCATTCTCCCAGTCTGAGAAATCTGGTACCCACAGAGAGAATTGCCAAAAAAAGTGGCCTGAATTAAAACCAGACCTTCATTTCTCTGTGCTGACAGCTTTTTCATTAGTAAAATACAGTGGCAAGTACTTATTGCAGGGGATTAAAGAAACCTAAAATGACATGGGGCTGCTTGCATGCAATATACTTTTCACCCGAATCTTTTCAAGTTTGGAAATCTTCCAAAAATTAAACTTCAAATAAATTCTATCCCTAGCAGCCAGGTGGTTTACAAAGACTTGTAAAGTTGTTGATGACTTCACCATCTTCTAAAATGAATGCTGCTAGCATCCTTTCAGGAGAAACCCTAACCAATATCTCTGGGAGTCTAAAAATGTTTTATAAAGTAATCATGCAGTTAACTGCACTGTACAGAAATAAGGCAGAACTGACAAATCCTGCAACACAATTCTTGTACAGCATTATTTCAATAATGCAATGTGGTAGAGTTTTAAAAAGTTATTACAAAAGTATGATTTGACTAAAGTTTACATTTGCAGACATATGTTTAGTATTACAGCCTTTTCCTTTAGACCTCCAGCAGCAGTCACTGACCTTGTTAATGACAGTGGCTGAGGCTAAGGTATAATAATAGTCAATATAGTAGAAGTTTATTAGATTGCATTAACCTCTGGTTAGATTCCCTAGCAGAGTCATCAGGTTTCAGTGATATTCTATTACTTTACAAAAGGTATCTCACTGCAATTTTCTGTCACCTTAAATGTATTTTTCAAAAGCCATTCTGATTTATGGGATATATAATCACTGGAAAGCCAAAAGCAACAGTACAGGATGTAAATGCAGACAAGTGTATGAAAATAAAGGAGAACCTCTGTACTTACGGATGCTTTCCAACACTTGGCTAGCAGAGGTAACTACAGCTTTCTAAGGTATGTGAGGCCCTGCAGCCTATACTGAGCACCCTACGACAGTCAGTCAGAATGAGGCCACTGAGAAAATAATATATATTTTTTGGAATGAACTAACCTATTAATTCTGTAAGAAGATCATTAAAAAAAAAAGCCTCTGTACATCCTTCTAATAAAACACCCAGTGCAATGATTTTCCTGGAGAAGGTTGTTCATGTTGCACAGTATGGCCATTCAGAAGTCTGAAACAGAGAGGATGTGTATTACTGATAGAGAAAAACAAGTACTGTAAAGGCTACCTAATGCTATTAAACAATTTTGTGCATTTTATTTCCTCTGTGATAGGTAATAGATGTTGAAATGTAGCTTGAAATTCTGTCCAGAGTTTCTTTTGAGTGCTATGCTTAGCAGCTGGTGGGTTCCTTTCCGTTTCATGCTAGGATGGTTCTAAATTATGACTTGATGCTAAATGTAGATAGGCATCATTTGGCTGAAGACTTCTGCTGTAGACGTTCCTACAGTACTAGAATATCGTCATGGAGTTGGTGCAGGGTTTGAACAACCTTGGTCTGAAGTCAGGTCTCAACTGACATTGAAGGGCATTAAGGTAAGTCTAGGTAAGTCAGGTAGACACCTATGAACTGCAAAATGACAGCAAGACATATTGCTCCCTGTAAATTTCTGTCAGCCAACTGTTAAATGCTGTTCTTTTGTTGTGTCTAGGTGCAGTTCCTACAAGTATGGACCTGGGATGGGACTCTTACCTGGAACTCTTACCTGGGATGTCTATAAGATACTATAATGTGAATAAGGAATGCAGTATGACTGCAATCACAGACCTGAATAAATATCCACCAGCACCACTGAGAAAAGAGTAGCAGTTCCTGTATCAAAAAATTAACTCCTTGTTTATCCTGAATAAGGGGAAGGTATGCAGTATCTAATGCAGTCAATACTATTATAGGTTTATCCTCTACCTCCCACATCAATTTGTCCTTAATTTTATTTCTCCTCCACTATGACTGAATTTCCCTCATCCAAATCTCAATCTCAGGCATCAGGAAAACCAAGGTGCTGAAACACCTTTCTGCAGAAAAGAGAGATGCTTACAGGTGCTTGTATGCAGGTTTTTTACAACTGAACCACTGAAGGAGAATGTTTGCTCCATCCAGGGCCCATAGACAAGTCAGGGAAACTCAAGCAGCATCAGAGTTAGATCATCTCGATGACATGCATCAAGAGGTGTAGAGGCATCAAGAGACACAGATATAACAGCAATTATTCTGTGCATCGTCCTTACTCCATAAATCCCCAAAATTACCTGATATCTCTGAGTGGTTCAGCAGACCAATGTTTCAGTCCAAACTCAACAATCAGATAGAAGTTGAAGATGTTATTTTAAGACCTTTGTCAAACCTGTTGAAGCCCAGCCTGTCTATCTCAGTGCTGAATCCTGAACTCTCCCTTCATATAAGATATGGTTAGACTCCTTGCACTTCATTGCAATTCCCTGGTGACACAATGGCTCTTCCAATTATTGTGTTAATTAGTTGCAGCTATGGAGTCCTTCAGTTTAAGTTTTTGCCTCTGCCCTCTGTCCAAAACTTTCTTCCCTTATTTTTTCTCACTGAATCTGTATTCAGGAATTAATTTCTATGTGTCACACCAGTAAAGATCAGTTTTGCATCAGGATGACAATGACAGGCAGCCACTGAAGCCTTAAAACATAAGTGCTGTATCAAATAAAACCTCAGCCAAACTGACATGAGTTATTTTAAAATAATGAACTTCTCTTTACTGCTGGACATTTTCTGAATAAAATTGGCAGACATGAACTCTGCCAAGCTTGGTGGTAGGGAAAGATTCGGTGGAAGTGCAGTATTAAATCCATTTTCAATCACAAGGCTGGACACCTAAGTCTGGATTCGTCCCTTCTAATTTTGACATTTAATTCAGGTGAAGACCTAAGTGAAGAGTCTTTTCACCTTGCACTCCTTGACATACAACTATAGAAAGACAGGCCTTCATATGGTAGGACCAAGTTTATTTTGGAAACATCTTTCTCTTTTTCCACAAGTGAATTGAATATTGAGTGAATCTTGGACAGCATGGGATTTCTCAGCATTTCTTTCAGTCCTAAAACTAGCCAAAACTGGTAAAAATAGACCTTGCTCTAAAAAGAGGCAAAATTTGATGACTGTGGTTTGTTTCTTCCTAGATTTTATTAGAAAACAAATCAAGTATTAAAATGAAAGAGGAACAAAGGAGAAGAACAAATTTCTTGTGCTATTTCAGCAAATACTGAAATAGCACAAAAAAGCTTTCTTGCTCTTTTATCTTTATCATTGTTCTTGGATTTAAAGAACTCACATAAAAACTTTTGGATAAAACCACAAATATTAAAAAATCATAATTTAGAGTGGTGTTTACTCTACAGGATGTCTCCTTAATCATACTTAGATAGAAGGCTGGGAATATAATTTCCTTCAGCTCAGAAGACAATTTGGATAGAAAACATGTTTCATGCTGATAGCCCAACCCAGCACCCATCAGGACTTTAGGAAGTTTAGCAGGATTCTTCCTCTCTCTTTCCTAATCTGAGTGGCTGCTCATGCAGAGAGATTGAAATTGTGGCTGATTTGTATCAGTGCGAGCTCTGCTTCTGTCTGAGGGGCCCACACACACAGTACAGCATGCTCAATTGTGTCTTTCATTTGAGTTAGCTGTTTTTGGACTCCTTTTAAAATATAAATATTAGTTACTAGCAAAAGCCAGGGTGTATTACCTGGATGGGATCTCAAAACAGGGGTGAGCATCTTGCTCTGCCATTGCGCCCGCACTTCACAGTACCACTGACATGAGCATGACCTCTCCTCTCCAACCCTGTGCTGCACCGCTTGCATGGGCTTCTTTCATTCCTTTAGTCTTGACCTTTGCTGTGGGTTTGCAATGTGGCTTCTTTAAGAAGCAGCTAGAAGCTTCTCTGAGGTCCAAGAAAGCAAATCCCAGCTGTGCTCCCAAGGCCCAGCTCCCAAACCCTGTTACTGACAAGGCCGGTCAGGCCAATCAGCGCTGGTCACAGAACCTCTGAGAATCACATTTTAGAGAGAGAAAAATGCAAACAGCTGCATTCTACCACTGAAAAAGGGAGTGAGAAGATGTAAGAAACTTTGCAGACACCAAGGTCAGTGAAGGGGGAGAGGAGGAGGCACTGAGAGAAGATTCCCTGCAGCCTGTGGAGAATACCATGGTGGGGTACGTGTCCCCCTGCAGCCCATAGAGGATGAAGAGACCCCACTTGTACCCCGTGGAAAGCTACCTGGGCCAGGCAGGAGCCCACCATGGAGCAGGTGGAGGAATAGGGAATAATCTGTGACCTACACTGGAGCAAGCCCCTGGCAGCACCTACAGCCCTTGGAGAGAGATAACAGGCAGAGAGAGGGAGGCCCATGCTGGAGGGCCCATGCTGCAGCATGGGAGGGGCTTGTGACTCTGTGGGGGACCAGGCTGGGCCCAGCAGTCTGGGACTGAGAGACTTTCTATGTCTCTCATGTTTATCTTTCTATTTCACTCTGTGTTTATAGAAGTGACCCACACTGGGGCAGTTGGGAAGTTTCCCCTGTGGGAAAGGACTCATATGGAGAAGGCCATGAAGGATGGTTTCTTGTGCTGCAGGGAGTGAGAGAAATTGCTCCCCCCCTCCAAAAAAAAAAACAAAAAACCAATCATGAGGAACTGACCGAAGACTGAAATCTCCATTCCCTATTTCCCCCCTTTCCACCTGGACCATCCTGTGGAGGAGAATATCATGAAGTNGGAAGTGATAGAGCGACTTTGGTTAGAGTCTGGCCTCCAGCCAGGGTCAAAACATCACACAGACACACACCAACCCCTCCCCCCCCAAAAAAACCCCAACCTCCCAAAACAAAACCTGACATAAACCAAGACCAGAGTCAGCTGTAATAGCAACCCAGTAGTTTAGTACCATTTACTTTGATCCAATAATAAATAAAATCATAATAGTTCATATTTATGTGGATACTGAAAATTTCTGAAATGGCAATTGCTACATATTTTTTTTATATATATAAAACCTGCATATTATATATAGCTATTAGCATAGTTAACGTTGAAGCACCAGAGGCATGATTGGCTTTTCTCAGTTAACTGTCCAATGTAGCTATGCTAATTCTTGGTTTTAGGTCTGGCTACCTGGCTTTCCTCCACCTGAAGACAAAGACAAAAATTCTGGATTACCAACATTTTACCAGGATTAGATTGTTTTTCTACAAGCTGTGGCTTTCATGGGCACTGGTGTCATTTCTTTAAAAGGCTGTGTGTGTCAGCAAGAGCAAAGAAGACAAAACACAAATGAAGCCAATAGATCAGTACGTTAACCAATGTCACAAACTGAAAGAAAGGGATAGGGAATGATTGGGAACGTATACATTGTGATTTAAAATAATAATAATTAGGATGGATTTATTTTAAATTATGTTACAATTTACTGTGCTCATCTCAGACACTTCTCTTTCTTTTCTTCCCATATCCACTGAAAGATTTAAACACCTTACTTGTTAGTAATAAGCATTGATTCAGCATCCCTCATGAAATGATGCATGATTTTACTCCATCATAGATAATTTCAGAAACATTTTGCTGCCTGCTTTTATCTGCACTCTACTTGTGGAGAGGATTTGAAAAGGTTTGCGTAGTTGCCTGCTCTGCAGTAATGCGAGGATTTTGTTATCCAGCTGAGCTACCATCATTGGTTCAGATAACTTGGATTTCTTCCTTCTGCAGCCAAAATCTCACAAAACCTCTCCCTGAAATACAAAGGTACAGGAGAGAAAGGGCAAGTGAATCACCAAACCTTTCAAGAGTCTATTTATATTCCTCCTGAACACAGCAATTAGCGCTTTTCTCAGCCCCATCTGATCACCTTGTTGTCCTCTGTTTTGGCACCCACCTAAACAGTTTTCAGACTGAAATCCTAAGCTCCTTCTGATAACACATCTAGTCCTACTTCTAGCTGAAGAACACCGATGTGTGACTACTGACAAACATGAGTGGATTAAGTATCTTCACTTCCAGCAAAACACTTACTGCAGTCAGGTTTGCACACACACACACACATATGTTCAGAGAACATCCCAAGTTCAGGCACACTACTCTCCAGCTGTAGGATATTATTTCCCTTGCATGTGCCAGTAGTGACTGCTGACATACCATGGTCTGTGGGAGACACCCTCAGATTCATGGACACCCTTGCACCCATTGGTATTTTCTCTTTCATTACAGTAGGAAAATAGAAAACCAATGCAACACAGACAGCACTGGCTTTCATCTAATACAATTTCCCATTCTTGTTCTTTGTGTCTCAGTCTTTTCTCAAATCTCCTCATGAAAACCCAACCAATAATTGCAGAGATTAATGACAAATAGTTGGCAGAGGGATTTGGGTATCAAGTTTCTCGGGGCGATCTATGAGGCAATCACAGTGAGTTGAACTTACCAAGTATTGTTGTTTGCTGCAGAGCAGGGACTGTTTCGTGTTTGGGGTTTCCCATGGGGGTATCAGGAGCCTTGCCTGGAGCTGCCAGCTGTTGGGGGGAGCCATCCAGAGCCCTCTCAGAGATCCAGCTGGTGCTGTCCTTGCAAAAGGGCCATTGCTTCCTGGCAGGTGTATCAGTCAGTCCTGGCAGAGTCCCTGGCAGGGGTAGGGTGTCTGTGCCTCCTAGGGGTACCCATACAGAGGGCATCACCACCTAGCAAGGTTCACAATCCCTACAAGGGTACCAGCCCTCAGCAGGTGTATCAGGCCCTGGCAGGAGTAACAGCCCTGTACAGCTTGTAGGTCTCTATAAGGTCGATGAGTCCCTGGCAGGGATATCAGTCCCTATAAGGGGATTCGTTCCTTGGGAGGGTACCAGCCCCTGTGCGGAGTACCAGGGCCCCTCAGGGGTATCAGTCCTACAAGGGGTATCTGTCTGTCTGGGGACAGCCAGGAGTGATCCATGCAAATTGCAGCCTGAGCACAATCAATAGATGTGACAAGCAGCCGGCGCTGGCGAAAGGGGACATAATGAAGGTGTGACTGTGTAAACGGCTAACAGATAACAATGCTATAGGAAATTATAGGGCAGTGCTGTATTGAATAAGTGCAGTGCAAAATGAGCTGCGGCTCGCAGGTCATGCTTCCCCGCTGCTGAAGTGTCTCCTGCTCTTGTCCTTTGTAATTGTAAGTGGCAGCAGTGGCGGCTGAATGTGATGAGGGCATGTATCCAACCCTCATTTGTTCTGCATTACAATGCAGCCCTCGCCGCCAGCAGCTGATCCGGAGTGTCAGTGCCCACCTCCCAAGCGGACCAAGAAACCAGTGAAAACTCCATTTACTTAAGAATTAGGAAAGCTGTCATTAAAACAAGGCTGTCCTTGAAACCACGCTGAATATCTGAGCTGGTCCTGTAAGAAACAGGGTAAAACTTCTGTATTTTGTTTTAGGAAAAAATATACTTCTTCCCAAAGAAGCATAGCAGCCTGAAGTCTTTTATTTCAGAAAGAAAATATTTTATGTAGGAAGTACAAAGAGATCTGATCTAAATTTTTTTTTAGGCTTAAAGAAATATTTATATTTTTTCTTAAACTTGGAACAGGAGAAGCTTTTGACTACATAAAGTTTTAATACAGCAAATTCTCCAGATGCTACTATCCCTCTTGCCCACTCAATATTCAAGAGGAGAAGGAACAGCTAAAAAGTGTTCATCGATTTTTAATTTCATTTCCAAGTCCAGTGATATGAAGTCCTTCTCTGCAATTTTGTTCTGACATTTGTATCAAACCCAGTGGTTGTTTTCTGAAACCTCAAGTCTTTAAGACTCTTGGGTCTGATTTCCATTTAAAGGTTTACAGATTAAGTTTAACATTTGAACCTAATCAAAGACAAGGAGGTAGCTCAAAGTGCTCTGCAGAGTTCACTGATATTTTACCATCACTGATCAATACTTTCTGCTATTTATGATCGCTCTATACATCCCTTCCCTCGCTTCATAATACCAGGCAATTTTATTTATGGTTTTCTTCACCTTAGCCCTGAGAATGTCCATTTTTCTGGTTAAAGTAAAACCTACAGTGAACAAAACTCTTCCTCAATTTCTTTACTAATGTGCTGTAAACACAGATCAGTGTTTATTCTGCAACCTTGTTTTCAATCGTTTAATGTGGCTGCTTGCTTTCACCATTATGAAGAGCCACTTTGTTTCTTGCAAATTCATCTACCTACAAATAAAAATGAATTCAAGGCAAACAAATTCAAGCTCTTGATTTTTTTTCTTTTCAATACAATGAACAGACTCTGTTTTTTTTTTTTTCCTTTTTTTTTCTTTTTCTGTAGGCCAGCAGGCTTTCAGCTGCATCAGGGTGAGTGTACTTCCCCAGCTCTGAGGAGTCCACAGCAGAACTTTGATCCTCCCCTTTTAAGCAAAATGCCACAGAAGCTTAGTTTTGGCAGGTGCCCACATTTTCTGACACAAGATGGTGGTCCAGAAGTCAAGCCTACAAGTAAGGGTGGATTTGATATCTGTGGAATCCAGCGCTTCTGTTTTTCCATTGTCACCTTGGAGAAACAAATGGTTATGTAGGAAACATATGCATGGCTTACCCACATCCTGCAGAGGCAGATCATGGCGCTGAAAAAGACCATGTAACTGTGAAACCTTTGGCCACCCGTGCAGCATCTCACCGCTGGATGGGAAGGAGACGTTTTGGGGGTGCGGACTGGCTGCACTCCTCACACAAAGGGGTGCACAGGCCTGGACCTTCACTGGGAACAAAACCAAGAAGAAGTTAACCCCAGGGTTCATTATCTCTTCTGCACATCACTGCGCTTCCTGGTTAGCTCGGGATGGCTAACTGAGCTGCAGAAGTGTGCAAAGACAGATGCTATCATCCCCTATCTGTCTGAGCCAGAAACAGGAATACCAGAAAAGCCTGTCTTGTCCAATTTCCAGTTCAGCTTTGCAGACTCAAGAAGTGCAGATAGTTTGGACACGCTTTAGATAAGGAGCTGAATATCTGGGCGTTTTCCTGAGCGCTGAACACCATGCTTCATACACTTTAGTAAATTGTGTCACCGAATTTTTACCTTTCCTGGTAATAGACTTTTTTTGCTTCAGTGTTTGTTCTCCCTAACTCCCAGCCACACTGTTGGTAAATGCACAAATGTGTATGTACAGCCACCAGCATACACTCTCTAGTAGCATTAGTACTCAAATGTGCATATTTGCTCAGTGTGCTTGGGTTCTTCAGGAATAAATGTGTGAAGCCGAGAGCAAGCTGCTCCCGTGCTGACAGAGCCCTGTGCCTGCCGCGAAAAAAAACTTTTCAATGTATGATGAAAAAACAGACCTTGCCTTCCTGTCTTTGTAGAGAAATTCCATGTACATCTGTAGTACAAATGCACTCAGATGCAAAGATGAAAGTGGGTATTTTGTTTCTTTCACAAAAGGAACCCAGCACCTTTTTGGAGCTGTAATTGCCAGAAGCCTGTTTGAGAAGCAGGAGGATAGATAGCTGGTTTGGCACCGGGCTAATCTTTTGGAAATGGAGGAAGGAGGAGAAAAAAAGGACTGGTTACAGACTGCTTTGCTTCATAAACGTCTCTCTCATACTGTCTGAAAATAAATACATGCTCATTCTCGCTGTTAGCTCTTTCTACAGAACATATTTATCCAACATTCAAGGGGTTGGCTTGCTTTTTTTTTTTTT
>VXBZ01009411.1:395332-483699 GCA_013399135.1 Heliornis fulica
TTTTTTTTTCTTTTCTCCAGGGATGTTTAACAAAATTTCATCCAGTTTTCTCCTTGCTTGCCTTTCCGGCTGCTTTCTCCCTCACTGTTTCTGGCTGCTTCTAATGTGCTTCTGCCGAAGGATTCCTTGGTTCTCTTGTTTATCAAATGACATCAACTTCCTTATGCACAGCTGTGTTTGCACCCTAACTCGTTTGTGAGAAATTTACTGGTGACTGTTGCTATTTGAAGCATGAACCTCTGAAACACGAATCCTTTCCTCAGGACAGGGGAGGCCAGACATTGAAACACTGCTCTTCTATCCCCCGAGTCGTAGGTCAGCATTTAATTTGTGAGGCAGATCTTACTATCAGAAGTTCAGAGTCTGCTAACATGTGTCACAATCCGGGACCAAACTGTCCAAGACTGGGGAATGCAGAACATGATGTTTAAAGTGGTTTAGCTATCCTGTCTTAAAAAAAAACACAAAAAACAAAAAAAAAACCCAAAACCAAAAAACGACTGGCAGCAAACTGAAAGCATGGGTGTTTTGGTGCAAGGTAAACCCAAGGTGAACTCAATCTTTGGGCAAGGAGAGGAGGTGGGGAAGTGAACTATGCAGACAGCTGGACTCCAACAAACACTGGAAGGACATTTTGACTCCATCACATTTGCAGTTAGATAATTATCTTCTTTGTTATCTTGCTGCAGAACCAGACTTTAGTATCAGCAAAGGCAGCCTCAGTCACTGGCGGGTTTACAGAAAGTGACCATGAAGGAAACAGGGCCAGCGTCAGGGACAGGAACAGAGATGGGGATGGAGACACAGATAGGGACAGGGATGGAGGAAGATGGGGGAAGCAAACAGAGTTGAAGTGCTGCCTAAATCCTGCCACACAAACTCAGCACAAATAGTACTTTACTCCGCCAATATCTGCAATGCAACCAGTGAGGCAACTTGCCAAATGAGGTGTATTTTCTGTCTGAAGAGCATAATACAAACGCTTCTCAAAACCAGAAAGTCTTCCAAATGCTTGTTTTCCACCTTGTTTGCCTTGTTCTTACACTTGCTGTATAACAACGAACTGCTCAGGACCTTCAGTGTCCCATCACAGAGAACATTCCCAAATACTCTGCAGGAAAATGTCCAGATTTGATCTTCAAGCACAGGTTTCAAGCACAGCCTGTTTTTATCTCTGTAACGAAGATAATGATGGGTGCTCAAGCTCAGTGTCAAATGATGGTCTTGTGAAATAGCTGTTTGCTCACAGACAGCTTCTTGACAAAAAAACCCAAACCTGCTTTTCTTTGCCCTAATCTTCTTGTACCTGAGCTGACAGAATATTCAAAATTGTAGATTCAGCAGCATGCAGCAAAACTGGGAAGCAAAGTTTTATATGGTTAATGATTTTTTCTGTTTGTTTGTATGGGAGGAACTAGGGAATACACTTAAAGTAATCACAGGGAGCCTTTTGTGTTACTGTTTATTTCAACATTACACATTTTTTTGTTCGCGCAGCAAAGAAATATATGAAAAGGAATAATTTAAATTGAATTACAAAAGCATGTGCCTTCCTCTCATATGCCATTCTTCTTTCTGGTCTAAAAGTCTGATTTCATCCTTAGATACAGGGTAGTGCTTCATGACATATCTGTCTTTTTCACTGATATTTTTTCAATCAAAATATTCAAGGATGACAGACAGGAAACTCATGCTCTAAGACCCAAGCTAAATGTTAGCTACCAACTGCTTACAATGTGAGGAGCTTAGAAGCTGCAACTGCTGACCTTGCCACTAGATCCTCCATAGTGCCAAACAGGAGCATTTACCATGCTGATGCATTTTATTTCCATGTCAGATTATGTACTCTCTTTATACAAATCACATGCTGACAAAAAGTGTCTATGAGTCAGTCTTTTTCCTTCATGTATTACTAATGTAAGTTCTATAACAAAATCCTCTATTTTTGCACATGGCAAAACCTTGTTAAATTAATCACACTGCAAATTGGAAGGAAGAATTACGCCATTTCTCTTTAGAAAAATTAAAACTTTTGACATCTAAATAGCATATTTACCAAAGCGCTTTGAGTAATGCTGTCGCCTACTTCTGTCTGCTAAAAACCATGTTATAGTGTAAAAGCTGTTTTTATCTCCATCTCTGCAAAAGCATGGCCAACATTGATTCTATTTAACATTTTATCAACTGAACTAGAGAAGAGATATTACCTCTTTGAACACCAGCCAAAGGTCTTGTAGCTAATGCTGACCTCTGTCAAATATAACACATTGTATAGGAAGGATTGACAATTATTGTTCCACTGTATTTTGCAAGACACCAAGGGTCAGAGGAATGGAATTGTTACGTTGCAACACAGCAATAATTCAAAGCTTGTTTGCCTGTGCTGCTTAAAGCTACTAGAGTCGAAAAATACTGTTGTGTTATAGACAAAATGTTAAAGAATTTGTAAATAGGCTTGCAGATTTCCCAGTTTTATTAATTTCCAGGAATTTCCTTTGCAGTTGACAGGTATTCCAAGTCAGCCTCCTGTCCTTCTATGACAGCATGAATCTTCTGGTTAAAAAAAAACGATAAATCTGCTGTTTAATCTCAAAGATTCAGATTGATCTGAAGCTCTATCTAGCCTGCTGGGAAGCAAAGGAGAGGGTCCAAGTAGAAAGTAAAAAGCTTTCTTAGTCCTCTGGATTATTTATACAAGAGTGAAATAAGATTTACAAGTCATAAAAAGCATTTGGTTTTTTTTTTACTTAAATTTTAAGGCTATTAAAAAAAAAGTATTCCAAGATTTTTGTCTTCAAAGCCCAAGACTGCATCTCCCCGTAGTGCATGGCCTTCTTTATACTGCTAATTTCTATTAACAGCAATCTGCTAAATTGAGGAAGTGTCAGCTTATATTTTTGGTACTGAAATTACTGAGTTTGATACCTTCTTATCATTTTATATGGAGGCATCTATAATTCATTGCAAATACACTATAAAAAGAAAAGTATAATTAAATACCTCTATGTTATCAACAGAAATGACAAACCCATTCCTTTGGATGTTGAGGTCAATAAATGTTTATTGCAGAACTTCAGTATGATTAGCTCCAATACAGACTAGAGTTTTACTTCATATATATATGCATATATATACTTAAAATGCTGAAGAAAAATATGAAGAATATCAATCAGCTTGTCTAGATCATATCTTTTGCCTACTGTGGGATGATTTGTCATAGGAAGTTTTCAGTATTTTGGCTCAATCAGCCCAGATTTGTCAGCAATCCCACTCTGCTGCAAAACTAGCAAATATTGTATTGAACTATCTAAACAGGAGTACCATCTACTGGGCTCAGAAAGCAATCTTTCTGACCTACTTAACACTGCTTAGTCCTCAGGTAGTGTGTGTGGTTTTGTGCACTGCACATTCAGAAAAATATGGACCAAGGTGGGGGGGAAGAAAAGTCTGCTGTAAAGCTACTGAAATGAAGAGAGAGATATAGGGAATGCCTGAAAAAGCCGGATGCTTTTTATGAGAGAAGACATGCAATGGAGCTACAGGCTAAATCAGGAATGGACGCAAGAGCTGAAACTGGATGGTACATTTGAATGCTATTCAGGATAAGAAGAGATGTCAGTGAGCAAATTAAAAGCATTAAGAATTGGGCTAGACGTCAGAAATTTAGAGTCAGAGCTGATTATCGCTGTGTTCCTGCTGTGAACATTTA
Organism: Heliornis fulica; assembly: GCA_013399135.1. Classification (NCBI taxonomy): domain Eukaryota; kingdom Metazoa; phylum Chordata; class Aves; order Gruiformes; family Heliornithidae; genus Heliornis; species Heliornis fulica. The sequence goes on from VXBZ01009411.1 coordinate 399,042, forward strand.
CACATCTGTAATGAATAAAATTCACACAGCAAGTTGAGAGTCAGGAACTAATTCTGTTTGCAACAGAGTCCACAAAAAATCAGGATCCACTTTTACTAGGCACTGTAGTTACCTTCTGAGAAAAGAACACACAGTAAAAATGGTCAGATCGCTACATCCATGAATGAAACACACAGATATGTGGGCTGGCTGAGAGGAACAAGTTGATAGTGAATTTTTATGTCTTTGTAAAAGAGAAGCTGCAGCATTCAGTCCTCTGCAACTGCTTCAAGGAAGGGAAATATCTGCTGGATGAGTAAGGGGTCAGCAGTGTTCAGGAACAGACTATATGAATTAAAATAAATTATTTTTGTAAGTGCTTAAAAAGGGAAGTAATTAACATAACATAATGAAAGAACAAAAAGCTACTCCAAACCCTGTTCGTACAACAGTATGACTTTTTGTGAAATTCTGGGGCCTCAAACTTACAGTTTCAGATCTTGGTGTGTCTCATTATTTGATCACCCTTCTTGCATAAATAATAATGTTGCAAAGACCTGCCAAATGTTATGGTTCCAGGTAAAAACATTGTTTTCCTGCAGCAGGTGACAGGCATGGCAAAATATAGATTATACCTCATTCTGAACATCTCCAGGGTCCCAAAGTTAAAGTCAAATGCTCACTGGAAGTATCTATTGCTTTTGTGTAGGAGGTACTCAGCCTGCATAGAGAGAGTTGGTTTCAGTCTTCAAAGCAGCAACTATATCATTTTTCATGGAAATTGTGCTTATAGAAACACTTTTGAAATGTCTTTAAAATAAAATAAAAAATAAGTATAAGACATAGAGGATGAAAGTAGGTACGGACAAGCAGAGAGACAGCCAAAATGATGATATGCAGACTTTGCTTTGCATTTCAAGCTGCATCTAATATCCTGCAATGACTTTCATACAAGACTTTCAACCTCACTTACGAAGATATTTGCAGCTACAGTTTTCCTGTCCAAAGAATATATGTGAAATCACCTTAATAAAATAATTTTCTGTCCAAAAAATTACTGAAACATCTGTGTATTACAAAATCATTACAGCATTCCAGTTCAAACTGAGTCAAAACTGTACCAAACCTTCATCTTTTTTTTCCAAAGCAAACAAAATAATAAGCCAAAGTTGAGGAAGCTTTAGATAAGGCATAAGTATGAATGTCTTGGCTGACTGCTTGTGGTCCCTTTCTGTGCCAGCTATGGCAGTAGCAGTGTGGTTAAACTGTACCAAACCTTCATCTTTTTTTTCCAAAGCAAACAAAATAATAAGCCAAAGTTGAGGAAGCTTTAGATAAGGCATAAGTATGAATGTCTTGGCTGACTGCTTGTGGTCCCTTTCTGTGCCAGCTATGGCAGTAGCAGTGTGGTTTAGCTAAAAAGTTTTGGTCAATTCCTTAAGCCATCTTCTGTTATGTGGAGGAAAACGATTCCTCATTATATCTCTGAGAAATCAATTCAGGTTAGATGATTCAGGAAGAAATATATGAAAATAAAGTTTAACAATGCAACTGGCTAGTGTGGTCAGAGGAATGGAATTGTAGGCGTGCTGGAAATCAAATGTTGAAGTCACTCGTGAGCCTTGGGTTGCTCCCACTGTTATACCAAATCCTGATCCTGTGGTTTCTGCAATAGTCACATCACACTGCTGTGGTATAGGCAAATCCCTGCCTGCCACAAGACTCAGAACATCCTGTGGAGGAACAGAAATACCAGCTTTGACCCAGCATCTAGTGAGATGTTCTACAGATCCTTAAGATTCAGGTTTGGTTTGATTCCAGTGTGCGTTGGTGAGACAAGGTTTAAAGGACAATCAATGTCTAGAGCTGATGAGGGGAATAATCCAAAATCTAGTGATGACCTAAACTAGAATATCTAAAGTGTTTACTTAAAATCCTGAAAAAATAATCCAGCTCCATTTTGCTGTGAGCAGTTTTGAGATCTAAGAGAAATATCTGCGGGCTTCTTCTGTTATCTGATCATGGTAGGGAGTCTGGCCTTGAGGACCAGAGGCTGTCAGTAGCTTTGCTTCACTAAGAGAACATGTAGGACATGAAGGGGGCACATGGAAAAAGCAAAGTTACATCAGTGCTTACTGACATGTCATTCACGTGACATAAAATAAAGCAAGCAAGGTGAAGCCTAGAAGCCTGTAAAACAAAACTATTGTTCTTAACTTTCTATTTAATCAAAACAATAAATGAAAAATTACTACCTATGGTGATAGGCTTCTCCTGAAATGGATTTAATTGTTGCATCTCTGATAGTATAGAAGAAAGTGTTTTTAAAATTTGTTTTTCAGAAAAATACTTTCTCTTTCATATTCAAGTTGAAAATCATGATTGCTTTGTGATAGCCATACATTTTAGTTAATATTAATTTTATTTTTCATCAGTTACATGTTAATAGAGATAGAGAGGGTTATACTTTCTTTTTTACAGCTTTCCATTTAGAAGATGTAACGTGAGTGCTTATTGATAAACTAATAGAATGCATGATGAAATGGCTCGATGGTTAAGCTGTTAAATATTGACCAACAAATTAATGTTATAAAATATGTAAAACTGCAGCGTGACTTGGGTTTATTAAACCATGTATGTCCTTTCCAGATAAGATGTCAGTAAATATTTCAGCAGACACACATATTTAAATTAGTGCAATTAAAGTGAAAAACAGTTCATCAAAGCATTGTTGCATCAGGGTAGAAAACAAACCCAACAATAATTACCATTATTAGATATAGCATACAGTATATGACATTACACCAAATGGAATTCAAATCAGAAAAACGTTTTCTGTGTGGAGGGTTCTTATGCAAGTAAATAAAAACCTTATCAATTACAGCCAATCTGGTACAATTGCTGCTACACTCTGGTTTTATATCTTTCACTTTTTTCCCCTATACTTCTCTTAACTAGCCTGTCTACAAGCACTTTGGCAGAAGTCTTTTATTTGGTACCCTAAATGCAACTGTAAAAACAATAGCCAATTACAATTTCAGTGTTTATATCAACCATTGAACATTTGGGTACCTTAGCTGGTGACTCCCAGTATTCCTCGCTTCCCATTAAATGTTAACTCTCAATCCAAGAGCACATTTTCCTTCACAGCATCACCCCAGTCAACCAGTCTCACACATTGGTGTGTGCAGCAAAACATGGTTGGGGTGGCACACACTCTGCACATGAATGAGATCTCACTCTTCAGGACTGTCAGTCTATTACAAATTCAAAAGAACCATGTCCTATCGATGTGCTGGAAACAAACCCCTGCCCTTCTGTCAGCCTGCCACTCTCTAAAACAGCCAGGATGAAGATCCTCTGCTGAGGCCAGCCTCATCCCGCACAGCAGTTGTGAAACACAGGGAACCAGAAAGCCTTTTCTCTGCCAGTACCCTCACCTTGGCAGCTTGGAGACAAACACAGCTTTCTAGGTGTCACTTGGTGCTGGACAGGTTTTAGGTCCACACCATTGCAAGAGCCTTTTGACTTGGCCGAAATGAGGAGGTCCCAGTTTGAAGAGGAGTTAAATGAAATATGAATCCAGGGAGAGTTTTTAATTCATGCCTTGAGAGCCATGATGAGATGTCTTAGCTGCTCTGCGCTGTGCCCTATTCAAAAGATACTTACTGAATAAATCTGAATAATGAATGAATGAGAAGAGACTGTTATCTGGTCTGTACGTACAAAGCGACTAAGTTTGTCAAATTAATTATTCACTGTGAATTATTCACTTAGCTCCAACAACCTCTCCATAATCCATCTTCTTCTGTCCATCCCAAGTGCTCTCAACATGGTTTATACCTAGCTCATATTTTAGCCTTGCTCTTTGAGTTATGGGTGATGTAGACTTCAAATATGGAGTACAGGGTCATGATAACACTTGGAAAAAAATATTCTATTTAAAACTAACTTAATAGCTGGAAAACAAACAAGGAAGTAAACAAAAAGACCCAAATACAAACAGCTGTAAGCAAGTAGAGAGCACACTGAATATATATCTAAGGTGTTGGTCTTGCAAATATGTGGGCATGGGCTTTGCAAGTAGCAACCTTGACAAGATCAATAGGAGGAGGCATGGTGCCAGAGTTAAAAATATATTTATAAAAGGAGAAGCCAAAAGAGTTCATGGATTAACATATGAAAGCACTTACAGGCATTTGGCAGTTGAAAAAGAATATTAACAAAATAGAATCTTTTATGCTTAAATCTGTACTTCAACTATATTCTTTCTTATTTCTTATGTTTCTCAGGAACATTTAACATTTTTGTATTACAAAATCTCAGCAAGTTAACTAATGGTATACTCTGGGTACTCAGATTTTGTTACTGCTAGTAATGCTGAGCAATATGCTAAACTCTGCTATTGCAGAGAAAGGATGACACAGTTAAATTTAAACCCCTAACATAAAGTATTAAATATGAGGAATGTGGCCTATAAAGACTGAGCTAAAATCATAGCTCTGAAGCCTTACTGCCATTTACCTGCTTTGGAGAATGTGTGTATCCCAGAAAACAAAATATTTATAAAGATTAAAGGTACAATGAAGGCTTTATTTTTATCAAGTGAGTTTAAAGAGATATTTAAAGCAAATACTTCACTTTCTTTATGGCATATTTTGTTCTATGCTAAGCAGAATCCAAAAAGACCCTGTTAATGAAGATGGTTTAATGCCTGTGCATTATTATAATGCACTCCTTTGTTCTACACTTTCTCTGTGTGTCATAGACTAAGTCATTAATCAATGGGTGCTGAAAAATAATTGTCTAGTTCTTAACAATCTTCTATTGTTGGAACATTTGGAATTTTAAGATAAAGATGTACTGGCTGCTCTGAAAAAAAAATGTGGTTTAAGATTACCCTTCATGGAAGTATGGGCTTATTGTTAGAAATGCAAAGCAGATGACCTGGTTTTAATGTGTTTTAGTGCACTGTTGTTCAATTGCCTATTCAAATTCTGCTCAAAAAAGTAGACTTCATTAATGTCACAAAATAATGATTTTGTGTGTTATTTTATTGTACTGGCACATTAATTAAATGGAGAAGCATCATAGAATTACACAGGGTTTAAAAATAGAAGTACAAAATCTTTTTGGTAATAATAATAATGATAATTCTTAGTCCATTTATTACAATTTAGGAATTATATTCTTTTTCTGTACTTCTATCCTTGATGTCAGATACACATAAAAGGCACATAGTGATTACAAATCACCTGGGAGTATGTCTCTGTAGCAGTCCATTTTAGTGATTCACCTAGGAGGTTTGTCTGACAACCTTCATATAGACTGAGGAAATTCTGTGGAAAATCTTATAAAACTGCAGGTTCCCAAACAACACATAATAGCTGTTTTTCTTGTGCAAGGAATACTACAGAACTGGACATCAGCTAATTTCTACCGCTTGCTTCTGCCATACCAGAAAGCTGGTTTGAAGAGCAGACCACAGAAGATGCCTGGAGCAGTACTCCATCTGAATACCTTCTAGTCCATTTCAGGCTCTTTTAAATAACCTCAGAATCTAAATAAATGCAAGAACTGCTCATTTACCACAGCTCTTTCCAGAAAGCCCAAACTAAAGTTACAGTTGTGAGGATGCTGCTGGATGTGGGGACACTAATTTGAGTCATGTCTATGAGACGTGAAGCAGAAAAAAAAAAAAAAAAATCCAACACACAAGAGTTGCTATATNTCATGTTAAAGAAACGGAAAGAAAAAAAAAAAAAAAAAAAAAAATCCAACACACAAGAGTTGCTATATGAAATGCATGCAAATACTATATTATACTTACTATACACAGCAGATAACATTATTAATAAGAGATTTTGGATCACAAAGCTCTTCCACCAAACTTGTGTGAAAAGTCTCTTTAACTTAATAAGAGCCAAGCATTTTTTCACACTAGGTTACTGCGAGTCTTGTGCAAGGTGATGTTTCTTATATATGCAATATCACGTCAAACTGGCTAATCCTGTAAAAAAATAAATAAAAAAATAGATAAATGTGTGACAAAGGTGGCTGCCAAGAAAAGCTAGGATGATAATAGGGGGCTTGAGCATACAAACCTAGGACCATGAGTGGTCCTCGGGTAACTAACACAATGATCAGTTATTGATCCGCTCAGAGGTTGGGTAGATACAGAAAAAATAAGAACTTGCAGGTAAAACATCACATTTATGGCAAGAAAGCGAAGAGGCTAACAAAAACGTACAAAAGACAGTAACATTTTCCTTAAGGATGGCGTTAAAAGAGGCAGAATGGGAGTGGTTACTCCAGCACTGCCTCCCTTGAATAACCCCATGGAGTATGCACAGTAGTATCTACTCTGCTTTTTGATTTGTCACTCACTACTGCAAGCTCAGCAAGGTTACACGTAGTATTTTCCTTTACAGGGTTAAACAGATGAGAATTTGTAAGGATTGGTAGTGCAGCTCCAAGTCAGTGTAAACCTGGGTGTAGCCATCCTGTGCCACTGTTCAGCAGCCAGTCAACATGCTGATGCTACAGAGATGTCTTGTATAATTCAAAGTGATGAAGGTCTTATGGTTCTGGCCTAATGTATTGTACCCAGTTCATACACTGATGTATTACGAGGGAATTTAAGAGCTATGGGCACGATTTCAGTTATCATTAAATACTTTGCTCAGTATGAAAATCACTGTGGGAGATTATTGAGTTAGAAATGGCATGTGAAAAGAAACAAGAGGAAACAAAGTAGGCGGAGGAAAGACATAGAATATTAATGGAATGTTTAAAAATACAACTTGGTGGTAGTTATTTCAGAGGGTGGGTTGATTATTTAATCCTATCAGATTTTTGTTTGCTTTTGTATTTCCTTTTTTTTGTTAATTCAATTAGAACTTCGAGGTGATGTATTACCCCTTTTCAAGTAAGCAAGGAACTTTCACCAACCTCAATATCAGTAGAAACAGGAATAGTAGCAATCAAATTAGTAATATTAAGTAGCATTTATTTTATTAATATTTACCACAACTTTAGTAAGATCCTAAAGATAGTGGCTGTACAGTTTATTGCAAATAGAGTCAAAATTTAAAGACCCATGAACTGTGAATTCCATACCCATGAAAAGGAACAGAGGGTTTTGTTAACATTCTCAAATATTTATTTCTTTTCTTCTTCCTACTGGCTATTATTTTTTCCATAATTAAATAGTGAGCTCCTTGGGACAAGCAAAGTCTTTATTTCAGTGCCTAGAAATCGTATAATACATCGTGCAGGTTATTGCAAATAAATACTACAGCCTATTATGGGAAGGTGAGAACTGCCATTGCATTTTGTCTTGCTATTTTAGCTGCTTGAGGAATGTGTATATTTTATTTTCATTTTCTGCATGTACTTATATAAAAGCTGGAGAATCCAATAGTATATATATATATATATGTCCACACCTAGTGCCAAGCATGCAATAAAGTTGATAGGCTTATTTTTTAGTATGATGGCTACAATGAAGTAAATTTTGTGAATAGTAAATATGGGGAAAGGTGAGGAGGTGCCAACTTAAACATACTCCTCCTTCTCCTCAGCACCTCAAACTCTCAAGAAAAGGTCTTTCTCTGTGTCATAAATCATTGAGAGATGAAGAATAATTGTCTAGTTCTTAATCGCCTTCTATTGTTGAAACATTTGGAATTTTAAGATAAAGATGTACGTTTTGTACTGAAAATAATGTTGTTTAAGATTATCCTTTCTGAAAATGTGAGGTTATTGTTATAAATGCAAAGCAGCTGACCTAATGTTAATGTATTTTAGTGCTATTTTAGTGCTTCCTATTCAAATTGTGCTAGAAAATAGACTTCATTAATGTCAAAAAAATAATGATTTTGTGCATTATTTTATTCAACTTAAACATTAATTAAATTTAGAAACACTTTGGATCTATTAAACATTTGAAAAGAGAATTCTACCACGTTATTGTAATAATAGGAGGGAACAGTTCTGAGGCCATTGAAAGCATATTCTTTTTCCTTTTTCCTCGATGTGTGCCATAAATAAGAAGAATACACTGCAAGTGATAACAACCCAGCCAGGAGTATAGAGTTCTGTGTAACTCAGTTTTAGTATTCTTGTAGGACAAAGAGAATAGCTTAACAGAGTTCAGTTTTATTTTTCCTTCTACTTCAGTAACACAACAGAACTTGAAATACAGAATCTCAACGCATACTACTGAGGACAGAGAGAACACTCTACTTCCACACTAGTCAAGACTGTTTATGAAAAAATAACGTGCTATATAAAAGTAAGATCTTCTCTTCCAAGAGAGCCTTAATGGCTTACCGTAAAAACTTTGATGAATGGCACCTTGGTTTACAAAATAAATGACCTTGTTAACTGAATCCCCGAGAGCAACTTTCACAGTGAGGCAAAGGTTAGGTAAATTAACTCAGTTGGGTTTTTTTTTTTGGTTTTTTGTTTGTTTGTTTGTTTTTTCTTTTTCTTTTCCCCACCTCTGAATTGTATTCAAAACTACATTTATTAGAGAGAACTGCAACTTCATAATTCAAACATAATTCAGATCACACACATTGGGTGAATTTTAGAGAAAACTTGACACACTACAGCATAGAATCTATGGAAGAATTAATTCTTTCTACATGTAACTTTTGTATGAAGATCAACTAGCTAAACCAAAAACAAGGACATGGTGGAGGGAATTGTGGTAAGAGTAAAACTTGCTGGAGAACCTATAACCAGTCATACATAATTCTTGACCTGGTCCTGTGGCAGATAGGGAAAAAACCCCTACGGTTCTAATATAATAAAAACTGCAACTATGAGAATGTGGAGCTCATTAATCAAACTAGCCCTTAGGGCCCGTGCTGGGGAACAGGAAAGGAAAGTTGACTACTGGGAAAGAAAATACTAACTATCAGTCTTATCCCCAATATAATTAAAATAGCTGAAAATTTGTGGACTTTGCATCTCTTTTTATCCCTCCTTAGAATTTTCCTTTATAAGAAAGGCCCAGTCAGTCCATGACATTGGATGATCCTGTTACCAGCATGATAATATAAACAGAGTTTGTCCAAGTTTTGTCATCTTGGTTAAAAGTCAGATCAGAAAGATTGCAATTATATGTGGCTATTTTCTAAACTATCTTGGGGGAAGAAACAGTGATGCTTCTCCAATAGCCCTCTGAAACCTGTAAGGCAGTGGTATAGCCACCAGAGGTAAGGTTAAGATAATTTTAGACTTAAGCTTTCAATAGAATAGCTTTCTTTCATGCTGCCAATGAAAAAGCCAAATGATATAGGACATTCCTCCTTTTGTGTGCTGCATATTCAGGTTAAAAAAAGTAAAAAACTTATATACATAAAATCCAGCTTGTGTCCAAACAGTTACTGTCTGCTTAAAATAGAGCAATTCCCAAATTTCTTCTCAAAATTCTTAGGGGTGTAAGGGAATATTATCTACTTGGTATCCACATAACAAGGAGAACTGATATCTCGTGTGCATTCTCCCCGTGCGTACAATATTGTGTGTTCATAAAAAAAAAGACAAAACGGAAAAAAATAATTTTAAATCTACCAGCTACATTTACATTGGATGATGTTTCTCCACTGTCTCATTAATAGCCAAATTAATATATTATGAAGGAGGACTTACCACCTTATTTATTATTTTACACTTTTGATGGGTGATAGTAACATCGAACCAATCTTCCATTCAAATGTAACCACCTTCCCTGTTGCAAACAATGCTGTTGACCTTAATGCCATACAATATTATCTGCTCAGCAAATTGCAACAATAGTCTCATTGTATTTTTTAGCACATAAGCTTATCAGGAGAAGTCAGGAAGAAAAAAACTTCACAGTTCTTTGGAAAAGAAATTGAAGTAATAAAACAAAGATAGTATTAACAAGTCTAAGTTCTATTACAGTTATATTAACAGCAGGAACCATAGCTGCCTGTTAGTTCTTTAATCAGTGTCTTATTAAAAGAAATCTCAAATGCTGGTAAGTCAGCCAAGCTTTTCTCCTTGCTCTCTGTTCCCACTCTGTCACCATGGATCTCACCTTCAGGAACATGAGAACTTGGACAAATCGAATTTCTTGGCATTATGAGCATCACTCACTACTCAGAGACACAAAATGAGCATATGCAGGAACAAACTATAATAATAAAGAAACGAGCTTGCTTTCTCACTTGCCAGGAGTCCATGCCTCAGCACTGCTCTGCATAACAGATGACTGAGAGGGAGTGCCACCATGGGGGGTGAGGCAAAGAAACAGAAATATATTTGCCACATAGGTGTTTCTAGTGTTCTCTCATCCTGAGCAAAAGAAATAAAAATATTCTCAGGGATTGCCTATACAGAGCAAGTTTGAGAAAGAGGAAGTCTGTTGTGCAAAGAAGTTTTATGATAGCATGTAGAGTTTTGACTCCTACTAGAACATGAAGACACCACAAGTCAAACAGTCCACCTGGTTCTTGAGTTGATCCTGAATGGGACAAATGGCAAGCCAAGGAAGTGTTGCACCATGGTGGGATGTAATCCTATAATAGGGATAAATTGATCTGTGTCATCCAGCACCCACACTGCAATGGGCCCTGTCAGATAGGTCTTACTGGGAAGGGTAAGCCCACTGGAAAAAGAGGTGAAGATGGATCAACCTGCCAAATAAGCCCACAGAAATTGGAGGAGGGGAGGCTATATCACAGAAATTCACCACTGCAGAACTTGTAACACAGTTATCATTTGACTTTTGATGGTCATATTAGACCATACCTCAAAGTACTGACTTTGAAAATTAGACAGCAGAGAGCTCAGGGCAGACTTGGAGCTGCTGTATGGCATAGAGCTTCTAGAGGAGCCTTCTGCCAAGGAGGAAATAATTGTCCTGTACTCCTTCAGTCCCAGGTGGAAAATGTCCCACCACCTCTTCAGCCTGGAAAAATACTTCTGCGTTTCCCAGCTATCAGATGCTTTGCCACAACCAACAGATGTATTCCCCAGGAGAAAGCAGAGCTTTTGGAAAGCTTGGCTGACAGAGGGAGCTTGCCCTCAGGCATGAGGCAGGGTCTATTGATATATATATATACATATATTCTTTATTATACTCTTTGTTATTTTATACCTTCTAGATGTAACTGGCTTTTGACACCGGCGAAGTGCCTGGCAGGGAATAGCTACCTAGCTTCACGATAGCCATAAGGGTATTGTTTCCTTGAGGAGGTGTAACCGGCTGAAAGGAGACAGGAAAATTAGGGCTGAAGGAGTGTCAGTCTGTATGAACTCACACATGGATGAAAGCAAATGAAATACTGCTGAATCAGCGCAATGTACCTCTCCATCCCACACTGCTAACTGCAGCAGCTCCCTCATTAAGATATACATTTTAAATCTAGAAGTCTGTTCTCAGCACTTAAATAGATAGGCAGCCTCCTCTCCAGATTTAATTATTTGGTGAGTCTGTATACACGGTGCAAAATGCAAATTATTTTCCATAGAAAAGTTAAAAATTTTCAGCGGTTGCAATTCTTTAACAAGTGGAATTTATACATGGACATATACACACACAGAGCAGGACATAACTGCTGGTAAATGTGGACTTTTTAATAGGTAACCTGTGTAATCCCTCATACAAAATGCATCCTGGATATTAAATTCATACTGCACCTAATTTCACTCAGAGTCTCAATTCCATAGTTCAATATTTTTCATTTATTTTAGGTTTTCATGGTTTGTTTGTACAATGCCAGAAAGCCATTTAAGTTATTCTTCATGCTACAGATCTCAGTTTGGTATTCATGAAAAACTTCTTTTCCAAACAAACAACAAAATCCCAAAATCCTAATCTGCTTTTTGCCCCTCCAGGGTGTGAAGAGGAAGAAATCTAAAAAGAAGCATTTGCAACTTAGAAAAGCCCACATGTGTAGAAGCACATAAACTGAAGGGAGAAAATATCCTTCATTAAGTCGGGGCAGATCTATTTTGTATTCTAGCCATTTACATAGAACAGGATTATACTTCAGCACTAAATAAGTGGTAAAGTAATACTTGGTAAAGTATATATTATCTTCTTAAATATAATCTTATAATCAGATGTAGCAGCATCTTAAACAAATGCATTCCTCAATAGGTGATGTTATACCATGCAAAGTAGGGGAATTATTTCACAGGAATTTGATACACTGTTATTGCTTTTATCTTGTTCCTAAGTCGTAGCATTGTTTGGATATTAAAAGAATATTAAGTTCAAAGTTAGAAAATGCAGTTTGTAGCTTGTTCCAGTGTTTTTTGTTATGTTCTACATATTTTGTTTTACAATTCCTTGTGATATATTTGAAAAAAAAAAGAAAGAACAAAACCTCTCAATCACAGAGCACAGTTCCTCTTCTGACTTAGCTACTACACATTTGCTTCCGTTACAGAGAGTAATATTTTCCAGGGATAAGGCTGAGCATCATGAAAGTGAGGCAGACCATGGGATAACCAGACATATACAAGGAAATACTATTTTTCAAATAAAACCTGGGGTCCACAGTTGAGGCACAGTTTTCAAGCACGTGAAATGCTTCTGCCATTCACTGAAGTGTAGAAGAAATATATCATCACAACTGCTGTCTTTGACTCCACAACACCATGGACACAACTACAGAGAACAAGTGTGTACATTGACTGTCTTCTGTAAATTTGTCATCAAACATTGAACAACTGGTTCACATCAATAGTACTTTGGGCTATCTTGCTGGTAATGGTCACATCAAGAATCTACAGAGTGCCCAGGTTTTTAGATCTCCTATGATGGTGATGAATGCCTTGAGGCAAAGCAATGACACAATGTCACTTACCAGCAGGTATAAGAACCGAAACATAGAACTTAGAAGAGAGCATGGAGTTTCAAAACTGTGTGCAAAATGCTAATATGTATGAAGAATTACTTTCAGATCACAGTGGTGTTATTCTGTGCTAGATTCTGGGAGTTACTTCCTACTTTTAAATTTTGAATATTAGCATAACAAGACAGAAATTATTTCACTATTCACTGATTAAAACCCCAGTATAGAAGATGCATGTGCTTTTCAACTCGATGCATGTACTTTCATGTTTTGAATAGGGCTTTCTTCAAGCAAGTCAGGTACATAGAGATACAGGTAAATACAAAACCCACCACTGCACAAGTTAGCAGACAACACAGGCCTGTAATTAAAACCTCTATTTCTCTAACACTTACAATCTGGTTTAATTTTAAGCATACAGTTCTCCCATTAGTGTCATCAGGATTACTCTCATGCCTAAAGATATGCAGCTGCTTAAGTGTTTGCAGGATTGGTTATTTAGTTAGTAGTTAGCAGCTAATTGATTCTACCAACCAATTAATAAAGGAGGCAACATTGCATTTCCTATTTCAGAATCCAATCATGAAGGTTGCTCTGTTAAAGGAATAATGAGATTTGGCATGGCAATTCCATATGCTTATCCTCATTCCAGTGCAATAGCTTCTTCCCAAAGAGAACTGCATCTTAAAAGCAATGATAATTTTAGAATCACAGAATCTGGGAGGGGAGAAGTGTGCACATGGAGAAGATAGAGTCGTACTTATTCTTTTCCAGTCTAAGAAGAATCCTATTCAAGGAAAAAGCCATTTCTGTAGAAGAAGAGTTAATGGGAAGATAAACAAGAGTTTTTGTCATGTAAATAAAGATTTGTAAAGAATTGTAACCATTGGCAAGACTTCCCTCGCTGACTTCAGAGGGGCTGTATGAACAGAATATCTGCAGCTTGGCCTAAGTGTCTAATTCTTTATCAAACAGCACTAACCTGTTTCCCTGTCAATATCTTCTGGCTGCAAATTCTACTGCTTATAGCTGTGCTCATTTCTCATCCACTTTGAATTTTCAAAGGATTAATTTAATTGACTGTTTCGTTAGCCTTATGACACAGGAAAGGATAAAAAGTAATCCCTAGCTGCCGAAAGATCACTGCAAACTAAAATGTATGCATGCTCAAATAAATATATATATGTTATAAACACATGAGAATATCCATGCTGCAAAGGAGATATTTTTTGTATCAAAACCCCTGTTTTTGTAGCATTTAATTTGTCCCTGTAATTCTCCATGGCTTGCCCACCTTGATTGGTGATGGAGGAGTGCTGAGGTGTTCTGAATGGCAGAGCAGGGGATGGTGAGCAGTACCTGCCTTCCAGCTTTGAAGGTGTCTGTGGAGGATGACTTTACTTGCTGAGTAAAGTTCTCATTTGCAGATGTTTATATCTCAAGAACTAGAAGACCTAATTATTTAAAAATTAGGCTGCACTTTCATCAGTCAGTAGCTTAAGAACTGTGATGTTTCTGAAATACATTTATTTGTCTAGACTACATCAAAGGCATAAAACCAATTTTTTAAAAGCCTGATGTGTGTGACAATTGCATATTGTTCCTCAGATTCTCTTTTCAGATTGAAAATAGCTCAGTGGTTCAAAAGAAAGATTCAAAAAACAACTGAAGTATAAAGGGATAAATTAAGATTCTCTGTAAAGATTCCCAGTGCAGTTAGTGGGTTTTGAAAAAAGCATACATTTCAAATGACTTGCTAAACATTCTATCTGCCAAAAGTAATAAAATAATAATTTGTGCTGTTGAAATGTCTTTCATCAAAGAATCGCAGAATGTGCTATAAAGCTGTCAGTAAACTTATTTTGACTAGGAAGAAATTAAGATACAAAGAGGTTTAGGCCTAAATATCTGTTACTGTCACTGCTGTGATGTTATTCTGTGCCAGGGTGGGAGAGGTGGACCAACGTTACACCTTCAGAAATTGACAGGCTTCTCCTTCTTTCTGACGCTTTGTGTTGGCTGGCAGGACACTCTTCTTGGTCCAAATGATCTTTAAGTTGGTGTTCCCTGAAGCAAAACAAAACCTATTCCTTGAACTCACAGCATATCTACAATCTGTTCTTCCATTGAAACAAAAATATTTCAGCACTTTCCACACTCGTATTCACAGCTAGAAAGAGGGAAAGGGAAAACCGAAGCGCTCTACTCTGACGTGTCCTCAGCCTCCCTGGGAAGGAGAAAGTTCCTCTGGACTCTGCAGGCACAACAGCAAACCTTGAGCAATTGTATCAGGCCCTGATCCATAACTATAGAGTAAAGGGATGCAAGGAACCAATTAGGAATTGGCAGGTGTATGTATATATATATCTATATGTGCGCAGGGGTTGAGGTCATCATGGGCTGTTCCTCCAGCAGATTTGAGTCCCTTTGAGCAACACCACTACTCTCTCCTTGGCCACAGCCCAGGCAGTAGTCATGGACCTGCCAGCCAGCTGCCCCTATCCACTGAGGAAATAAAGGCAAGAACATCCTGCTGCTCATATGCAAGATACACAAAGCAGCTCCAAATGGCAGTTAAAAATTAAGAGCATCCTATTTATGCCTTGATGGCTTACAGTGATCCATGGAAAAGATCTCCCACTTCCACGAGGGCAGCACAGGGAAGGCTCAGAGGCTCTTTTTGTGAGGTCCAGCAATCAGAAGCAGAGAGATGCAACATGAATCTCTGTGGATTGAGATGCTGTCATGTAAGATGAAATGTATATCACAACCCTCCAAGTCTTCCAGAGGAGAGAAAAAGGAAAACTTATGCTTTTGTTTAAAAAATAGGTTTCTTCTGATGAATCTTTGCTCGAAACAGATCCAAAACCTGTCTTGCTTTTGCAAACATTCCTAGATGTAATCAACTGTACAAAACATAAGAATCAGAAATCTTATATCTCACCCATTAGAAATGAATCTCTACCAAATTTCTTTTCCAGGGGCTCATGTTCAGATGCTGAGCAGACAACTTCAGGTGGCAGCTCTTTCCTAACAAATCTGAGCAGAACCCTCAGATCAGGCAACCTTTTGCTGTGTAGATCCAAACATCATCATCTCTAATTATTAAGTTGTGAACAGTTGGTGGAATGAACTAAAAGAAAATAATAAAGCCCTGGACTAAAATATAATAATTTAACACTAGATGCTGCAAGATTACCAGGTCCATTCAACCTTTAGTACTTGTGCTAATCATCTCTATTCACTGTGAGTTCACCTTGCAAAGAGTAGGATGTATCATATGGTAATTTATTCTCAAGTATCCCCTTTCACTGTAGTGCACTGTGAAAACTCTCTTCATAAGTGTCCTTCAAATTGTTTGCATGGAAGTCCAGGTTTTCAGTGAACAAATTGTGCTAAAAAATTTATTCTTTTCTCATCTTGGAAATCTAAGTTAGAAGCCACTGCAAGACAATTTTCTTTCTTCATGGTTCCTACTAGCCAAAGCCAAGCCCTTCTGAAGTCTGTCTACCACAACCACCACCAAGTCCTGCCTATTTGTCTTTGAAGAAGCTCAGAACCTAATGAAAGGGCTGCAGCTGCTTGAGGTAGCAAGAGGAAGACAGTTGTGTTTCCAATGAACTTAAATACAAAGTAAGCACAGCTGAGAAAGTAGAAGATACCAGAGAGGTGAAATGGTTGCTTTGAAATCACACAGAGCCTCCATACTGGAGTTAAGAAGTGAAAGTTCAGCCTAAAGTGAAGTTCTACAAGGCTGCATTAAAGCCATAATTGTCACCAGCAAAATTTGGAAGGGGCAGTTTCTCACACTGCTATTGAAGTGTGGCTGGCTGGAGAGCAGAAGACATAGCAAAACAGGCATCTTACTTTCTACGCACTTCGTGTAGGTGTTGGAGCACCACTGGCATACATACAGTGTTTCTGTATTTAAAGGCATTTATATGCATTTATATTCTCATAAATAATGTTGAGCCCAAAGAGTTTTTTTAACAAAAGGGGTGGGAAGTTGTTCAGGAATTTGTGCCTTTAAATATTTGTTCATGTGGAGAGGAGCAACAAGCAACCCTATGCAGTGAAATTTAATGTAAATACACACTAAGCATCAATTAATTAGTTTTGACTGTTAGGAGTGAAACTTCATATTCAGAAACCTAAAAAAAAACCAAGCTTACTGAAAGCTGTGAATTTGAAACGTGTCTGAAAATTGAGCCTTGTTGTCGATATATTTCAGTGCCTTTCTTTAAATTCTGAGTTTAGGAAATCTGAATTAACAGCAGGAAATGAAACACACACACACACAAAGCCCAAACCCTTGCCTGTAATTGGAATACCTTTATCTGATTTTTATATCACCTGAGTATTCCAGATAAAGATGGCTTTAGAACTTTACTGGCATTACAGGTCTGGGGGTTTTTACTTATTTGTATCCAAGTAAAATTCATTTGTTTGCAAATATTGGCCAAACATCTTTCTTAGTAGTGAGAATCTTACAAACAAATGAAAGCACAATTGCAGGCATTACAGAAATAAAACAGAAATACAACTAGCTCTCCAAATTTCCTATGCAAAATCAGAAAGACACTATTTATATTTTACTCCTAGTTTGCTTTTTCTTCTGTTTAATATTGTTATATTTAGACCACTTTTTTTGCAAGTCATGAGAATACAGGATCTTTCTTACCCAGTTGTCTAAAAACTCTGATGCATTACCCATGTGGGATTCCTGGCAATACTTTGTAATGGAAGGGAAAACAAGAATTAGGAAGAGAAAAATCAATTTAGCCAGCAAGCACAAGGGTCACAGCCAAATTAGTTTTGATACTGATGACAAGGTATTATGATTTGAAAGGGAAGCCTGACAAAGTAAGAAAGAGGTAGTAATCAGCAATGTCTTAAATTGTCTGGAAATAACCTGGGCCATGACACAGCACCATTGCATTGCATGAGCACTATGGGTATTCTATTTTTCTATCACAGTCTCACATTTCTTACAGAAAATTGGTAGACCAAATGTTTAAAGACCTGAGTGCAAGGGAAATACATCACGCAGCAAGACATCTGCCAACTTTGTGTTTCATAGTATTACCAGAGCAGATGACATGAGTTGAGATACAGCAGGCTGAGAGAACTGGACGAAGAGAGAATATGACCACGGCAACGAGACATCATTTATTCATACTTTTACTGCCAAAAGTAAATAAAGCTGTGCTTGTAATTATTGCAGCATATGTGGAACTAGAAGCAAAACTGCTGAAGCTTTATTATCCAAGTAGCACTTAAAGGTTGTTAATTTATACACAAACACACTAAAGAAACAGTACCCATTATCACTGCTGTCCACTCTAACACATTCCATCTTCAGCCAGATTTAATTTAACAAGAAGAGCCTCAATCTGCCGCTGCTACAGTCTCTCCCTTCTGCACTTCACAACTTCTTTTATGTGTCTGGAGAGAGAAGGAGGCACTGTAATTAGCTGCTGATATTAACAGACTTTCTTTTGCTTTATGAAGCTGGAAATAAACGGTCACATTCCATAGCAGACTGCTGGACACTCATCATAGTTTGTTTTAAAGAGTTACTTAAAACTGGGCATGAGAGCTGTTGTTTCAGTGCGCCTTGCTCTGAGTCCCTTCCCGCCTTCATGCAATGGAGTTTTTCATTCTCTATCAAAGAAAATTTGGGTTCCAGTTCTGCTTATGTTAACAGTATTTCTCCAGCCAAGGAGATTACAATCTCTAACACAAGAGTATGAAGAGGAGCAGACAGCACAGCAGCAGAGAGATGTGTACAGATATCTTCCTCAGCAATTTACAAATCTGAGTCTGAAACAGTTTTTTTTTTCCTATTATTTTGTCTAGTACAAAATCAGATAAAGCTTCCTAGAAAGCAAGATATTCTCAGAAGTGTGTGGCAGCAGTTTCATAAAAGTGTCATATTGTCACTGCTTTTTGCAGTCCTTGTAGGGACTTAATTTTCTCCAACCTCTATCTTCAAGTTCGTTGAAATTGGCCAGAGGAGTAAAAAATTATTGGACAGGTCAGGAATACAGGGAAAGGTGGCCAGAGGAATGAGTTTAATGGTGGAGAGCTCACTTTAACGCTCAAAGCGGTGCAGAAAGCAGCACACCTGGCTGAGTTAGAGAGGTCTCAGCAGCCAGAGGCTCATGCCATGGACAGAGTCCTGTTAAATGGGCAGAGCAGTCAAAGAAGCAGCACCACAAAAAGACAAAATTTCTCCTTTACTCATACAATATCACCGTTTCCCGAAGCTTTATGAAAAGCACACCACTGCTCTCTTCTTAAAAATTGCACCAGCACGTTTTCCATCAATGACTTTTTCTTTTTCTCTCTCCAGAGTTTTTATTTAAAGAGAGAGAATTGCTGTGATTTAAGCCACAGGAAATTTTCTATGACATTACATGAAAAACAGATCTTCTTGTCTAACTGTTGGCTATCTCATCTACATAATGGATGATTTTTGTGTTAGTAAAGACATTGGCAGAGATCAGGAGAGACATTAACACTCATTCTAAAACATACATTTGCAGTAATGTTTTCTTATACTAAGTAGCAGGGGAAGTTCCTTCAGAGATTTGTCGAACAATAAGCACTGTAACCTTTCAGGCTGAATCGCTGCAGCGGGAACCTTGGGGACAATATTAACTGACTTAATGGATTCTTGCAATTTGCTGTACCATATATACTTTCCTAACCCACTTTCACTGTTGTGCAAATTAAACTTGGTCTTTTCAACGCTTAAGTTTTCTCTCTCCTTCATACCACAGGTATTTTATCCTGCTATCTATTCATTTCAAGTCCTTGATAAGCAATACTTGATGGAACGGCTTCCACTGCAAACTGTTTGGGAAGCTGCAAACTCTCTGGGCAGTGCCGCTTCCTTTTACCAGTGGATCAGTGAAATCTCTCTGTATCCCTGTTTGCCTGCAGTTTATGGATGTGGGAGTGGCAGCAAAAACTTGAGTTAGCTACAAGCGTAGACTAACACTATCTACAGATATTTTTAATAGACTGAGTCTGTACATCCTGGCTTTTTCAATAATGATAGGCATCTTTTGAAACCCCAATTTTTATCCTTACTTATATGGCAGTACTCCAACTAATGATATCATCTACCCTTTCTTAAGCATATTTTCTGTGCTAGAATGAAGAGCATGATTAGTTTAAAATTGAAGATCCTTATTTTACATAATTATTTGTAAAGGCAGGAAATGTATTTCTATCATTTATTGAAGATTTTTACAAGAATTCATTCCTGAATTCTGAAGGAAAATACATTTTATATGTATAGAAAATACCAGCAGTAGAAGTCAAGAATAGCTATGGTAACAAGCCTAAGAGATTTTGACTCATATCATAGTCCGTGAATAAAATCCCTTTATGTGAAATATCCCTGAAGACTTTTTCTGAACAAAATTATACAACAGTTTTTCCCAGAGTGTTATGGTGTATCACACAGCTGACAAGACCTAGAAAACCGGTACACTGCTGAGGGCTCTTTTCACAACACATGCTTAGCAATGTGTGTGCACCCAGGGTCAAAATTCTATCAAAAGGTGTTGCTTTATTTAAAGAAAATTCATTTTATAAGTAATCTTCCTTCAGAAATTACAGGTGAAATCTTGAATAGGAGATGAAAAAGGCCACAAAAAGTCCTTCTGCATAAAATGTTGCTTTTAAAAGGGATCAAAACTAGAATAACATGTTTATGTTACATGCAAGATGAAGAGTACCAAGGCTTATAATGGCAATAGCAGTGAATTTTAACAGGTTTGTTCTCCTTTTAAATTGTTACTATAATTCAGAATTGGAAGAAAAAAAGTTTCACTTGATATTATGGACAGCTCACATTTCAAGGTCATCTACTTATTGTTGAAATGTCTATGGAAACTATTACTAAGTAAGCCAATGAGAAATTTTTTAACAATAAGGCAATGATAGCTTTTATATCATTGATCTATTCACAGAGAGTTTCATTTGAAGCTAAAAAACTCTGTTTGTTACATTCAAATAATGTCTCAAAGAGTTAAAATTTGCTTATAGTGACCAGCCTATTTATGTTTTACTGGACACTTAAATACTTCCATGTCTCCAAAGAGGTTGCTTTGATTTCTGACAAGTTTCATTGGTGAGTGAAGCCTGAATTAATGGCAGCCTACACATGTGGCTTTGTCTCTGTACCCTTGACCTTCTCGTGACTTATTTCCTTGGGGTTTTGCAACTTCAACCACTCCGGTCTCTGTAAAAAAGTTGTCTTAAAAAAGAAATAAGCATGATTGCATACTGCACTTCCTATTAAATGTCAGAAGATGAGAACTTGCCAGGAACAAGGTTTTAACCCAAGGCTTGCTTTCAGTAGGAGGTACAGCAACACTGCAACTGTTTTCCTTAACCTGCATTTAGAAAGTCATAACGCACTTTGGATGCTCTCATGATTTGTGCTGTGATACGAGTAACCCAGGAGGCAACTAGTCAGATAAATTCTGAGTTTTTCTGTTGCTTAACAGGGTATCTGTCATAGCATGTCACCTGAAAAATACATCTCTACATCCTGTTTCTGACAATGACTGGCAGGTGATTCTCTTCTGAGGAAGTTAAGCCATCTTTTGCTCCTGGTGCTTGGTCCCACAGAGATCACTCCCATATGATCCCATCAAGCAACACCAGCAATTAGTGGAGGCAGTCAGATACCAGCCAGATACCTCTAGACTGCATTTTGGGTATATTAAACACTCACAATTTCCACAGCTTTGTGGCACATCTAAACAGCAAAAAGCAAAGCATCTAAATATTGAAGAGGCTAAAAAATCCTCTCTAGGTAGACCTTATCCCACCTGGGTTGTAGAAAACTACCTTTTCTTTGCCAGGACAGTAACAGGGTCTTTGATTTGTAGCAGTAACCTTTTTCCATAAAACATGTATAGAGAATTTAATGTGTTTTGATGTATCATCACTCAGATACTTCAGTGCTTCTTTAAAACTCAACAACATTGCGTTGGTTGCTGACCTCATTAAAACTTGTGGAGATCAGAATCCCTTAAAAAGATCTCTGGGAAATTCTGTCTTTAAGCTGCAGTTTATCACTTTGTCCCCACAGTTACTGCCCTAGATGATTGATTGCTTTGCTCATGTATAGAGTCAAACACATCTCCAGATCTGCTGTTGCAGGTTATTTTTCCCAGATGGACAAGGCCACACGAAGGATGCAAAACCAAAGAGGTCTGTTAGAACAAGCTGGAAATACCTCATAGTTTAGCCATAGGAACTGTAACTGTCTCACGTTTGGATGGTTTAAGATATTTGTCCCATTCCATGTTCCTTTATCTTTGTTAAACAAGAACAGAGAAAATTAATTCTTAATTTCTATCTGCCAGTTGTGAGTTACTTTCATGTAAGTATTGAGGAGGATTGTGGAAAGCCAGAAAGTGCCATTTAGTGCAAAGTAGGACAGGCTGACTGGCTTACTGACAGAAATGTGACACAGGACAAATGCATTTCAGTTCTGTCCTGCAGCCTCCTAGTTACTGCATCCAATGCAAGGACAAGAAGGCTGTGGGATTAGCAGAGATTGGAGCAGCCCCTTTTGGTAGCAGTGTGTCTCAGATGTGAAGTGAAACTACACACTAAACTTACACATATGCATTTCAGTGAGCAGAGTCCTCACATGTTCTGTTTGCTCAATTATTTTTATGGGTCCCTTCCAACCCAGTATATTCTATGATCCTATGAGTCTTTGATTTATTTGTCATAAGAGATGTACAGTGTAAAGTCTCCTATTCATTTATCAAATTATAGCCATGAATAAACCTATGATTTCAAAGTAAGGATGAATTCCCCCTTTCAATGGAATTTAGCTGTGAGATAGACTGATCATATAGAATTTGATCATGCAAAATCCTTAACAGTAAGAAAAAAAGTTCAGATTTACTACTTGGTATTGAAAAATAATCTGGTTTCACTGTTCTTCACACACAAGTTTTCTTTGATTCTATGGAGCTACAGATTTGAGTTAAATGTCAGTGAAAATCACCAGTACAAATATAAAATGTGTCAGTGTGAATCATATCACTAAATTTATGTAGCAATTGACACTGGCACAAGTTTCATCTTGTTCTTGTATGACCCAGTCTATTTTGGGCAGTCATTGCTTCCACCCAGTTTCCTGAGAATTATGTATGTATTTGCGCCCCTAACCATCACCTTTAAAGCTTCTGTGATTCTTTGGGCAATTTCAGCTAGAGATAAAGGGTGGAAATTAAAAAAATATTTTATACCTGTGTGTTTTATGGAAAAAGATGACCACTGCAGATCAAAGACCCTACTACTGTGCTGGCAAAGGAAAGGCAGTATGAGCCTTATATTACACAGCAGAGTATATTGGCAACCACGAGTCACAGATCCATGGGAAAATTTTTGTTTGAAGTGTTTGCACAATGGTTGAAAACCAATAAGGATTACCTATATCACACAGTGGGTTCCTGTATTGAAAATTCACCATTGCATTTCATTTTCCAGGCCTTTATTGATGGCTATTATAGATTCTGCATTTATAATTATTTAACAGAAGAAAAAGGTACATGCCTATATTATAAAACTACCTTTATTCTTTAATAAAAATCTAATTATCTTGTTAAATGCCTATTCATATGTTCATATGAAAATGATAGTATTGAGTGCTTGTTTTTGAAATGCCTTTTCATTAAAGCAACCAACCCAATATAATTTGTTCTGCTTCTTACAGACTTCTTTCAGTATGTGCCCCTCCAACCTATTTAAAGTGTCAGGAAAGATAAAGGCCAGATTCTGATTGTAAAGGAACACATCATTCTAAGCAAAGGATTGTTTCAGATTGACATTCTTTTAAATGAAACATTATGTACCCCATGTATTGGGTTGTTTATAAAATCCATTCCTATTAGGTAACAGTTCATTAATCTGAGATAGCTTAAAATCAAATTAAGTGCATTTAACTGCCTTTGCCAGTCTTCAAGACTGGTTTGTGTTTGTTCTGACATAGAGATATCCAGCCTTTGAGTAGAAAACATTCTTATTTCCATGCTATGCAATTTTCCACTATAGAGGAAATTCACCCAATTGAAAAGGATGAATTAATACAGTGGTCAGAGAATATCACAACCCAGGGAAGTGCTTTCTTTGTTAATTCCACTCATATCCCCCCATGAATTTTCTGCCTTTTTCAGGGTTGCATGACTCCAAAGACTTCTTAATTAGTGGTTTTAAGACTTCTGTAGTCAGCTCACTGTTTGGAGATGGGGTTGTCATATCATGCAGTTCTATTTCTAAAATCATATGTATTCTGATATAGAAAGAATGGAAGTATTAGCAGTGATTAAATACAGAGAAAGAATTGTGAAGCATCTGGCATCAGATCCAGATCCTATGATATGATATAAAATATGAAATATATCTGGTAGCATTTTAATGGGCCAAACTTCTGTTGAATGAAGTCTGACAGTGAGTATTCAATGCATCGTTTCTACCTGTTAATATGATGAGCATTCCTGTCTCAGGAAGAGCTAGGTGAGAAGCTCATTTTATTGAGAATTTTAGACAAAACCAGTTCCAGAGCACAAGATGGCTCAAATACATCAAAAGTACTATCCTGAGTCAAAGCCCACTGAAAGCCATTTTTTCCCCCGAGCATTTGCTTAGATTAAGATCATATCTGCAGCACTATTTACTGCTGAGTTGTTGCCTATAACTTAATGAAAATAGAACATTTAATTCCTGTAAGACCTGGGTGATTATACATCTACTTAATTTGAGCCTTGTGGCTCTCCCATATGTGCCCCATGCACAGAAGCGGAGTCAGGGTTTCATCTCATCTCTGCTGCTGAGCACTCAAAAGACACACGAAGGAAACAGGCTTTTTCAAGACCTGGTGGGGACTGAACTGTCACCTGAACCTAACAGGAATTGAACAGACAAAAACTTGTTGCACATTAGGTAGGATCATCATCTGAGTCACACTTGGCAACAGGCATGAATAACATTATCTGCATTTACTCACAAGCAAGAGCTTTTGCAGAAAGCCTTGTTCTTAAAATTACAAAGGCTAAAGCATCATTTTCCACAGAAACGGATACAATAGCTCTGCAGGTTCCCAATGCTTTGACATTTACTCAAAGAAACCTTTCTGACTTCAGTGAGGTTCCTTTGTGCAAAAACATACTAGTAAAGGTAACTGCAGAATGGGATGCCAAATTAGCAGAAGCTGGGTCTTGCACTGAAACACAGAGCAACAATCTCAAGGTCCCGTTGATAAGAAGGACTGTCACTTACTTCATGATTACATATGCCTGTACTTCCATGCAACCTACATATTTATTTAGATTCTTTCCATTAATGTCAAGAAATTGCTTAGCAATGCACAACCGTGCCATCCTGTAGGACAAGTAACAACATTTATGACAGTGGTGAAGAGAAAAAGCAGTGCATAATTGTCATGACTGCTTTAAAAACGAAATAGAAGGAAGAAAGAAAACTCTAGATTAATTTCTCTTCTGTTTGCTGTGTAAGCACAATGGTCCAAAACCAATGCACTGCATATGTCATATTCTGGGTCTCTATAATTACAGAATCACAGAACGTTATGAGTTGGAAGGGACCTTGAGAGATCATCTAGTTCAACCCCCCCTACGTGAGCAGGATCCCCTAGATTAAATCACACAGGAATGCATCCAGAGTGAATTAATGTCTCCAGAGAAGGATACTCCACAACCACCCTGGGCAGCCTGTTCCAGTGATCTGTCACTCTCATAAAGAAATACTTTTTCTTTACATTCAGTTTTTCTACTGCATTTAGTTGTCCACATCTTTACTGATGGCCATTATGAATTCTTTGTTCTAATCATACCAGACTGCATTAAGAAAGTATCTTACTTTTCAAACAAAAACTCATTACCTGACTCCCATTCCCATTTTCAAATGAAGTATGATGTTGAAAATTATGATATTGAACACTTCTGAAGTAAACAGTCTTTTGTTTAAGTAAGCAAAAAAACTTCTAAACTATAAAATGATCTACCTTTTCCTCATAGTTGTTGATCTAGTGTAGGAATGGACTTTACCCAACAAGAACCTGTTCAGTTTGGTGTCATACATAGTCAAGAGAAGTCTTTCATAATATGGTAGATCAACACTACCAAGACCATCCTCATTTGAGGGCCAATACCACAGATATTTTCATTAGACAACAGTTGGGATTACTACAGGAGACACAGAATTACATTTAATAAATACAGGAAAAAATTGACACACAGAATGTTAATGTTAGTTATGTTTAGAGACTGGAAAAATATAATTTGACTTCTGTAATCTCTGTACAATGATATAGCATTCAGTTTCTGCCATCCTTGAAAACAATGCTAGAAGAAAGGTTTTCTTTGAAGACTGAAGTATGTAAATAGATTTTTCAGCTGAAAAACAAACCAAAATACAAATATACTAAGCAGTAAATCCATATAGAAGATCCTCTGGTCTGCAGCACCCCCAACACTTCTGGAAAGAAAAAAAAAAATCCCTATGGCATTACCATTTATTTGCTTTACAACATGTTTTGATTTTGATTTAAAACAGCATCTTGTTATTTTTGTCTATACTGGCTACTACAAGCCTTCGGCTTCCAGTGGAAGTTCCTCTTAAGAGTAGTAGGAGATCTTGTCCCGACTGGGCTTAGCTTCCCTTGGAGCAAGCATTATCCTGGTGCCAGATGGAGTCAAACAGCATCAACTGTGTGAAATAAGATGTGCAACAACCCTGCAGCTGGACTTGCCCGTTTGTTTTTGTTCCCAAGGAACAAATGTGTTGAACTCTTCACAAGGTGTACAAGCTAGCATTGTTTGTTATTAAACAAACCATGCCCATCGCCGATTTGCTTGGGGAAACTGCATTCAGACGTAAAGATATAAAAGAAGCCAATAGACCAATACATTTACTCAAGTATACACTTTAATTTCACTAAGCATACCATGCTGTATAGATATACTAATCTGAAGACAGAGTGTGACATGTGTCATAAAACAGACATGTGTCCAGGGTCACATGAAGCTGGTTTCATGCTTAGAGCCTACCTCACTGCCATCATTCACCAATTCGAAAGCCTCTGCTTGTCCATTGAAACAGATATTTTATTCATTTCAACAACATCTTACACGTAATTTCTTTCTCCAACTTTGTACAGATTTCACAACCCCAAGTGAAATTATTACTTTGTCATTTCATCAGCAGAACATTAAATGATGGGGAACTTTTCTCTTTTTGACAACCTTTAACTTAACATTCAATGGCTCTGTTAGAAAGCAATGATCAGTGCTACAGAATTTTTATCACATATATTCATATCTTATGCTGACTTCCAACTTTCCCTTTTCCCTAACTTGAGTTAAAGTGCTAAATATGAATTACTTTATGGCAATCTGTAACTAAATGAGGGTAAATAGACAGTTCATGTTTTAAATCAGTACTTTGACTGTGTAAAGGAATTTCATGTAGATTTCCATCAGAGGTGTTTCTGTTCAGGAGATGAGATAGTTATGGAAATATTCTATACAGACTTTCATTAAATATTTGTAAATTGCCAAAGGGATTGATTAAAACTTAATATTGGTACATCAACATAGGCAAATATGGGCATGTATTTATGCATCCCCGGAATCTTTTCTTTATGGAAATGCAAGTTAATTAAAAAAAAATCAATATAAACATCATGTATTATAATAGAATTTCTCACAATTCTTCTTCTTCTCTTCTGTTTCTGTTCTTCTCTTCTCTTTCTGTTTTATCTACCAAAAACCACACTGGCACACTGTTAGTCAAACATTACCAGTAAGCAACTGTTTTCCTCTGCCTCAGTTGTTGCTAAGTCTGTTGCAGTGAATAGATTGTCTCACCTTCAGATTCTTCAGTTCTTCAAATTAAACATAAATATTTTATTTTTAAAGAAATATGTATTTTTGGCCCATTTTGATCACAAATATTTCTGCTTGGTGCAAAAATGAGAAGTTTACTAGGGTTGGTGTATATGAAAAGAAACAGAGAGGGCAACTCCAGGAGTCAAGCTGGGTTTCCCTATCACACAGTTCAGAGTGGAACTGTCCTCGTTTAGAGATGTTTGGAAGATCTGTATTTGTGGCCCTCTGTTAGAAGGTGAGGAGGACATCTGGTTTGATTTTCACTGTTTTTTAATAAAATTTAAAACAGTTGTGCTTACAGTATTTTGAATCATGGGTAGATATTTTTACCTTAATTTCAAGATAAGGTTTGAGTTTCAATAGAGTAGAAAAAGGGAAAAAAATCATTAAAGGGAGACAGGCTGAAAAAAGAGGTTAATCAGAATATGTACAAACCTATGCAGGCTTTTCAAGGTATCAAAGGAGAAATAAATTATTTTCATTTTAAAATACCATGCCTCCCTTAATGTTGGAGATTATTTCAAGATATGAAACCACTGTCAGGGAACTCTTTCTTTCCAAAAGAAAAAATAAAATCAATAAATGATATCACAAGCTTTTGCACTTCCATATATTCTTCTTAGATGCATTGCCTTCTGTGTAGTAACCAAGTGTGACATTAAATACTTTGGTGTAGATTTAATGTCACTGATAATTCCTGGTTTCTTGATACTCCTCTGTTACACCACCATTGCTGAAAGAGGAGCATGTGCTCAACCTCTGTGGTTTACTGCCATAACCTTAAGGTATGGCCTTGATGCTCTGGTGTCTCCTCACTTTGCTCTCTGCCTTTTACCTCTGATTCTGGAGCAGGAAGCTTCAGCCATACAGATATACCTGAAAGACTATGTGATAGGAGACGACACTTGTCACTGCCTTTGGTCCCAATAGAAGTCATCTTCTCCCTTGCAGAGTCCCTTACAGATAGCTGGGCAGAACTAATTTTTTTTTTTTCTTTTTTTTTTTTTCAGGGAGGCAGCATTCCCTCCAGAAATGTGAATGGATCTAAAACTTGTCTTTGCAAAAGACAGACATCACAAAATCTACAGGTTACTCACTGTCACAGCATATATAGAGAGCTAATGTAGGTTACAGATACACCTATTACATGACTCAAACAACGATTTATTAAGTTGCATTTAAAACACTAAGCCACAACCTGCTCTCAGGGACAACTTATGTAGCAATCCTGTTTTAACTAGAGTTGCCCACTTATTCACCAAGGTTGTGGAAATAGGGCTCATTCACCATTGCAACATAAAATGCTAAGTATTATACTTAGCATATATCAAAAATCATTCTGCACAGAAAAGAACTTATAAAGTTAGTAGTTTTTTATTAATGCTCAAAATTAATAGAAAATGGGAAGTTTTACAGTCAGTGTTCACATGTAGATGTTAACAGTTAGGATTGTTAGGGGATTTTTAAGGTTTCCAACCCTAGGATGATTAGCCCATCATGAGCTAGAAAAAATAAAATCCCAAGTCTTTAATTCAAGAGATAGTTACAGTGGAACTGCATGCAATCTTTCTGTACTAAACAAATGCAGACTGCAGCAAAATCTGTCATCAAAGCCTGAGATCCATAGTTTTTACTCAAAAGAATCACTTAAGCCAACAGGATACTTTAGTGTAGGTTTCAGATATATATATATTTTTAACTTCAGTAAAATCTTCAGAATTTGCTGTCTAGAAAAACAAAATCAAGAAAATTCAGTACCAAAATATTAAAGCTTGATGACCACTTCAAAATCACATTCTGTTCCATGAGAAACTGAAATAGAGTATCCCTGAGCTCTGAATTTTACTTGTACTTTAAGTTTTTACAGAAACGCTCAATTTTAAAGAGTAAATAATATTGCTTGAATCTCTGCTAGGTAGCAGAGCAGCCACCCTCTGTGATTAGGATTCTATTCACTGTTTCCTTTCTGCAGGTATTGTAATTATAGCTTGCAAACTGAGAGCACAAGATAATCATTATCTACACATGTTTACAAGTTAAAAGAAATGCTGAAATATATTTTAGTGCTCCACGCTGAAAGTGTGAATGTTCTCACCCATTTGATATCCCACTACATTACAGAGGTATTTGGTGTTGCTACTCAACCTCATATCCAAACTTATTCTTGTACAATTTCTTCAAATATCAGATGATGCTTCCACAGCTGCAGGTAACAAAAAGCCATGCCATAGATCGTTACAGCTTCTCTTACATGCAGTTCTCTTTGGCTTTGAACAAGAGGCAAATCCAAACAGTTCTTGCTGTTTTGGTTTTTCTTTTTTTTTTTTTCAAATACATGTGATTTGAAGCATGGTTCTGTTTAATACACAGTAGCTGAAAGAAAAAAGTATCTAGCTGCCCGTATTTCCTTTTGGTTTATTGACCAAAAATCCTAAACCCCCTCATATTTGATCCTATGCATTGATTAGAGTTGTCAGAGTCCTTTAGGAAGATGCACTTTATTCTAACCCTTGAAACAACAACAAAATCACCCACAGAAAAAGGTTTTGCCAATTTTTTTTTTTTTACCAATGTATTTGCAAAATAATATCTGAGCAGTGTAGTCTTCTCCAAATGTGGCTTCTAATTCTCATGCTTGTTGACTGCCTGTCCTGTGCAAGATCCAGACAGGGACCGGGATAATACTAAGTGATAATACTTTTCCTTCCTTTTCCCGTCTCTGCCACGTAAAAGAAAAAAGGGTGTCTCGATCCTCCAAAACAGAACAACGATGAAAAACATAATAAACAGCCATGTCAAAACACATTTAGACTACTAATTTTAATGCCATAAAGTGACAATTCCAAGGGCTTCACATCCACAGAAACATGCTCAGTCAGTCGCTAACACACTTTCTCACCTGCAAAGCCATCTATTTTCTGGAGGGATGTGTTTGTGCGTGTGGTGATTTCTTTGTCAGAGGCATATGAACATATGTCTACTTAAATCAGCCGCAGAGATGATATATCCTGTAGTTCAGTTTATCTCTTGTGTACACTTACACAAGGGCTGGACTCCACAATGGGCTGAAGCATCAGGGGCAAATTCACCTCAAGGAGATTTGCTGTTTTCAAAAGTGAAGATTGAGTCAATCCAAGGTACGTAAAACTTCACTGTAGTGTTTCACTGATATAGTTGGAAATGGCAAATTTTTAATATCTCTGAGGCTGTTAAAAATGTGCAGTCAGTAGGCAGCAGCTATTTTTGTGGACCTTTTGCGGAGACCTTTGTAGATAGCTTTTGGAAATGAAGGCACTTACCACCATTAGAATAGCAGCCTTAATGCTTTGGGAAATACTTTCAGCTAATGTTCCCGCTGGCAAATTGACTATCCATTTCTTCTGAAAGATGTCTAAGATGTAAATGGTCTTTTTCAGTGTATGGAAGTTGTGCGTTGAAACCTGCTGTTCAACAGTCCCAGCTGCATGCATGTTATTATCCCAGCACTGATTACAAGATCCCATTGACCACAAGCTGCCTGTCTGCCTGTCTAGATGGTGTGATTAGTGTATAATCAATCTTTAATCCAATCAGAAAACTCTCTGCCTGCAACTGATAAAGGTCTCGGCAGGGTACTGATGAGGCTAGAGCCTTGGTATCTCTAAGGGGACACCTGCAGCTTGTGAGGTGCAGAAGCTAAGCAGGCTGATCTAAGAGAATGGTATTAAGGTGTTCTGTAAAAAATCTGACAAACTCCATTCAAACAGGACAAACTGGGTAGTGCAGCACCCTCTCAGACCCTGAAGCACAACTGTTTTAAATCATAACACATGGAGATGATCACCTCTGAGCTCTAGAAGACCATTTAGGACATAACATGTAGTAGTTGCTGGTTGTTATAAAGGTAGCCAACCAAATAATTTATCTGATTGCATTATTTCCTCTGATGCATTAATTTCTCCGTGGAAATTCAGCATCGTACTTCATTGTCTGTATATCTTCACAGGATTCTGAAATGGAATATTACTGTGACTTTCCAAATCATAGTGCTGAGAAATAATTGGTTGTGCTTTGCTTCTTCTTGTTTAATTTACTGACCCAAATTTAATTTTTTTTCTCTCTTTATCTCAGTATACTTTCCTAATTCTTCAGATGGGATACTTATAATTACAGCTCATATTAAAACTGTTAAAAAATAGCATGTTATTATGTGATAAACCTACGTGCTCTATATTAATCCTCATTGCTCTGCTTCAGGGCAAACAGTTTCTCATAACTTCCCTTCTATGATATGACCTGTTCCTACCACATTAATATTCAAAATTAAGAGAGAATCTCAACTCACTACCTTATTGAAAGCTGAAGAACTTCCAGTGTTCCTCTTTTGTATCCATATAAACATCTCTTAACTGTTTAAATGGAAACCATTATTTTTATCAGATTTATCAATTATTTTAAACACAATTCCATTAATTATTTCAATAAATACAGATTATTTCCAGAGTCCCCATGGATTTAGTCTTCTTTGTAACTTCTGGGTGAGCCACACTCCTTTAACGCTTTCCAGGGTATCTGGCACCCATCTGAGATACCTGCAGCAAAGCTTACATTTATCTATGTTCACAATAAGCTTAAGACCAAAAGAAACAGAAATATTCTGTCTATGAAGTCTCTTTTTGTTCTATGTGACCGATTAAGATTTAATAATTTCTCTGATTTCAAAGCTTCTTCCTTTAATCAGTAAACAATGAACAGCACCCCAGTGTAATAATCTAATTGTCATGGCTCTGACTTCCCCAAAAGCTTTCAAAATTACTTTAAACTTGATAATTTAGGCCAAATATTGTTACAATGTGAACATTGACCATAGTGCCAGCAAAATGACAGCAATTGAATGTGTACAGGTATTTGAAATGCACACTTCAGTGTCAATATGGACTACTGTAAACAGGTTTATATCATGCTAAGGACCTAGTTTAAAGACTCCCTGTGAGGTAAAATAGCTTATACCCAACAGGACTGATTGTGGTTTTAGAAATATATGGAAAATATCTTCTCTTCATAGAATATGACCTTCATAACTCAATTTAAGGGTCATTCCCTCACTTCTGGGATATTTTCAATATCATAATTGTAGAAAGAGAAAGAAAGGAAGGAAAAATGTTCAGTTATTCGTTTTGCAGGGCCTTTTTATTAAAAGCAGAAATAACATTAGATGAAAATCATTTCACTGATAATTTTAATGAAATATGAAGTGCTTTGAATATATTTTATTGCAGGCAATATAGAAAAAAGGCACTGGCTGCTTAATGTGTCATTTAATGAATGGATTCCACATTGCTTTACTTTGCTACATTTGGAAGTGAGGGCTGTGCAAAGATGAGAGCAAGTGCTTTCAAAAGAGGACTTCTTCTTGCATTTTTAAATTACACTTCACCTAATGGAAAGTGTAAAGCATAATGCAGCAGAAATGAGGCTGAACCAAAACACTGGAGCTAAATACCTTAACAAATCTCACTGAATTTCATCCTGTAAGCCCATCTGTAATATGGAAAAAACCCCACCCCGATGTAGATAATGTCCTAGCATGCTGAAGGTCAGGCTGATATCAGAAAGGATCCCACAAAACCTGAAATCCCACCTAATTTGCAATAAGCAGACTACCCAGTTGCTTGGTTAGTCCAGCTGAAGGTGGGGAGCCAGGATGGACACTTTGCTGACAGGAATTCAAGGGTCACTATGGGGAAGGCTTGTAGATATCATCTGTTTACACATTTTTTTCCTTTGATGTCAGCTCAGAGAAAACCAAAGGAAACTGCTGGTGCTATAGAAATATGCCCTAAACTGCCTGTTTTTTTAAGAGATGCATGGCTCTGACCCACCAAGCTCTCATTCCTAAGCCCAAACTACCTTAGTATTTTGCTGTTAATAGCTACCAGTTCTCACCTCAGGCTTTTTTTCCCGTAAAACACAGATTCATTACCTATGACTAAAATAAATAAAATATAAATTATAAGTATTTACTGGCCTTGAGACCATCTAGCACTGACTGGGTCTGCATGCTGTAGTGCCTGCCCCGGGTCCATCCATCCCTGCAGAACCCAGTGTCCTCTGGGCACGCTGTCATACTGACTGCCTAGGAGAGATGAAGGAGGGGCAGTGTCTGACTCAGAAATGTTAACGCTTAAGCAATAAGTGATCTGGGACCCAGAGCTCAGGATTATTCCCCAACACTTATTTAGCAGGGTAGGCATAGCTATTGGTCCACTGAAAGCAGCCTTTCACAGCAACAAACACTGGTTTTTAAACTAGCAAAGAAAAATTGCAGGAATCCATCAGCAAACAGGAAATTGGAATTTTAATCATGCTATTACAAGAAGAAATCTTGCTTAGTCAGCATAATATTCCAATAGGTTAGAGACTAGACTTTATATGAAAGAACAACATGTAGAGAAGGTATGAATCTGACATTGTAAATGAAGGCTATTCTTTACACACTGGGGAAACTTCCGTATAAAGCATGAGGAGGATTCCACATGTATTTTTTGGTTGCGAGCATAGCTATAGAGGAACATAGTGAAAACTATCTCAAGTACTCAGCATGGCTTAGGGAAGTGGCATTTCAACCCCAAGATACCACGTCACAATCGTCACTGCAAGCATGATGGTGGGCTGGAGGAAAGGCATGTTGGAGGTCTTGAGGATTGATATTTTAATTTGCTTTATTCTTATCTTTATATATATATATATATGTATATAATTAGTGGATACAAATTGCAGATTCACATCCTCACCACTATAAAACTCTTATATTAACAGAATGGGGAATGCTCATCTCAAAGGCTCCTGAATATGAAATAGTAAAAGCAATCTTAGTAATGATGCTCAGACAGTTTCCCAGCAAATACATCAGACCTGATCAATTACTTTCAGATGATTTTGAAGGGGGTCCCACGGACACAGTCATGCAAGGGGTTACTTTCAGTCAGGTCTGGAGGGATGCTGACACCACATCTGCTAAAGCCCTGCAGCAGAGACATGGCATGTCTCCCCTGCTGCACAGGATACCGTGACATGGATCGAGCAGCAGGAGATCCAGAACAGAAAGATGTGTGTCTTTCACCTATGGATGTGAGAAGCAGAGACAGAGAAAAAACTTTTACTCTGAGATGTTCTCCACATTTACCTTTCTGATGTCCAAGCTCTGTTATCAAGTCACTGGCTCCACATTCATATCAATAAATAATGTAAATGTGTACTGTGCATAGCAGACAGTTCTTGTTAACAAGAACACTGCCTTTCTTTCAGTGCATGGCAATGTGAAGGAAAAAAATATGCGTAGTAATACAATCTACCTTTTAAAATTGTTTTAAAATATCATTTTCTTGGCACAAAACCTGCAAGTTTAACACCATATGGTCTTAGAACTTAAATCACTTACATACAAGTGTCAAGTATTGTTAGAGATCACATTATCATACAAACAAACAGTTGCATAATTTCTCAAACAATTATCACCCCTGTACGCCTGGTGTACACGTTCTATATAAAAAAATCACAAACAAAAGTGAGAATTTTACTATACTGCAGTGCTGTCACAGCAAATTGCACCATCAAAATCCAATTGCACAACACAGCTTTAGGCATCAGTAGGATGAGAGAACTACAGTATATAACAGTAGAGACAGAGCTCCATTAAGTAAGATGTGAAACAGGCTAGCATGGAGCCTGAAAAACCCAAGAGGTGCTGAAGGCAATGTAATAGGACCCCATGGTCAACAGTATCAAAGGCTGCTGATAAATCAAGACAATGAAAGAAGGAGCTTCTCAGTTAGCTTGAAGCAACAGACCCTCATTACAAACCCTCACAAGAGCAGTTCCAGCACAGTGGCAATATCTGAAACAAGACTGAAATTTATTAGAAAGATTTTGTATATTGAAGCCAGTCTGTAATGCCAGAACAGCTCTGTTCAAGGTGAAGAAAAAGGGTGGGGAAATGAAGTATGCTGAGAAATTGCCAGTGATTACACTTTTTAATCTAGTGCAATTAAGAAAAGATTGTTTTGACAATGTTTCACTCTTCAAAAATATTTCATTCTGGCTATCCGGTTTCTGCTTTGTCTGAAATACTAAACAGGATTTCACATGTGGGGAAAGACTAAATGCCATCTCCAAACACTAAAAAGATTCAGGAGCAGTGTGACATAAACTGTTGAGATGGTGCTCATTATATGACTGTCCTCTTCGAATCATCAAATGGTTTAGTTTGGAAGGGACCTCAAAGGTCATCTAGTTCCAACTCCCATCATTTAGGTCCAGCCATGTTCCCTTAATGCTTACCTGTTTTCTTTGGATTCTACAAGGTTGCTCTAACTCAAGAAGCTATGGGCTGTGGATGCCTCTGTATGTCATTAGGATGCAGAAAGAGAAGTGTGAAAGGACTTTTGTGCTTTCAGGCTCAGTCTGGAAGATACTAGTGGAGGCAGACCTCATCATAACTACTCTTGTAAAGACAACCGGAAGACAAAAATATAGACCTACTAGGGAGATTCTTCACCAAAAGTGGGAGGCGTGCAGGCTTCCAGAGTACACAGACCATACAGACAGAGGTTTTTACTAAAGACTAAATAAAAGACAGAAAATTGTAACCAGAACTCCCTCAGCACTACTTTGTCTGCTGGACTGCAGAGCTGCAGAGTTCTCTTCTCTTTAAGGGTCCTTCCTGTATTTCCCAGGTCAGATCAAGCAGTGAAGGCAGGTTCCTGGGCAGTGAATGCCGTGGATTTCAAAGCCCTCAGGGTCCAGATCCACTCCAGCTTCCATGGTTGGAATAACAACATTTACAAAGTACTCTGTGGAGTTCTCACATCAAAAACTCAACTTCAGTCTCAGATATCTTCCAAGGAAAAATGTCTGAAACTTAAGTAGAACAGCATAATGGAATGAAAGTAAGTGGAATCAGAAGACCCAAGGACACCACTATATTCCACCCCCCCCGCCACCCCACATTGTTCTTATGAATAATTTTTCAATTTGTGAATCTCTGAAGATGACAAGAGCACTTCTGGAGCACTGGAGCTTAGATCCCAAATCATTTAGGGCTTCACACACAGCAAATACAATAAAACTGTACAATAAAATAAAAAGTTGTACTAATGTCAGATCTGTGATTCTAAATATATTTATAACTACATGGAACTATAAGAGATAGGACAAGTTATGCCCACAGGAATCCCTATCAGAGCAAGTCTAAAGTTTAATTTCTAAAAACATTTTCATCTTAGGATACCATCTTTTTCAAATTGATGTTGTAAAAATCTTTGAACTTTTAAATACAAATGAGAACTGATGGAAGAGAAGAAGGCAGTGGGTTGTGATCAATTGGACAGAGTCTGGTTGAAGGCCTGTATCTACTGGAGTCCCTCAGGGGTCAGTACTGGCACCAGAACTGTTCAATATCTTCATTGATGACCTGGATGAGCGAATAGAGTGCATAGTCAGCAAGTTTGCTGATGACACAGAGCTGGGAGGGGTGGCTGAGACACCAGAAGGTTGTACTGCCATTCAACAAGACTTAGACAGCCTGGAGAGCTGGGCAGGGAGAAATTTAGTGAGACTTAACAAGGGCAAGTGTAGGGTATTGCATCTGGGGAGGAACAGCCCCAGGTACCGGTATAGGTTGGGGACTGGCATGTTGGAGAGCAGTGCAGGTGAAAGGGAGCTGGGGATCCTTGTGTACAACAGGATAACCATAAGCCAGCAATGTGCCCTTGTGACCAGGAAGGCCAATGGTATCCTGGGGTATATTAGAAGGGGAGTAGATAGTATGTCAAGATTGGTCCTTCTCCCCCTCTACTCTGCCCTGGTGAGACCTCACCTGGAGTATTGTGTCCAGTTCTGGCTCCTCAGTTCCAGAAGGACATAGAATTCTTTGAAAGAGTCCAGCACAAGGCGACCAAGATGTGAAGGGAGAGGAACATCTTCCTTATGAGGACAGGCTGAGGGAGCTGTATCTCTTTAGCTTGGAGGAGACTGAAGGGTGACCTCATTAATGTTTATAAATATGTGAAGGATGAATGTCAGGAGGACGGAGCCAGGTTCTACTCAGCGATGGCCAGTGATAGGACAAGGGGCAATGGGTCCAAACTGTAGCACAGGAGGTTCCATGCAAGTGTAAGGAAAAACATTTTCACTATAAGTGTGACAGATCACTGGAACAGGCTGCCCAGAGAGGTTGTGCAGTCTCCTCTGGAGATATTCAAAACGCGTTCAAAATGCCTGGACGCATTCCGGTGTGACCTAATCTGGGTGATCCTGCTCTTACAGGGAGGTTGGACTAGATGATCTTTCAAGGTTCCTTAAAACTCCTGACATTCTGTGATTCAGAGTGATTCTGTGATTCTGTGAAATTAAAACTAAGTTTGCAATGAATCCAACTGAAACGTATGGCAAGAATGAATTATAAATCCATAAGGCAAGAAAATATAAAGTCAAGGACTAGATCTAAATCCTCTGCTAGTCAGGCTTACTTTGTGATCATGTTCAAATGGGGCTCCATTGTGGCTGCACAGTTTAAGATTGGAGCAGTACTGTACATAGTCTTCACAGCACACAAGCTGCTAAACAGCCTCGTTTTCACTGTATAAATGTGAGGCTAGTGGTAAAGATTTATTTTGTGTGAGAGTGCTCTTTATTGTGAATGATTTGCCTCATGCTCCTACAGATATCCCTTTCCAATGATTTGTGAGTTTCTTGTGAGCATTAGGTGGTAAATGTAAAAAAAAGATAATATAAAAATTATATCATGGATATTCTTTTGAAAATAAATCTCACTCTAAAGCTTGAAATGGTTCAGAATTTAGAAAGCAGCAAATTAAATCACATTTAAATTGTATTTAAGTTAGAGATATTGCCAATAGCCTTTGTTAGAAAATCTGGGTACCATGTATGATATTATGGATTAGGATATACTCAAATTATAAATAAACCTGGAAGAACATTACTATACTTTTATTTGCTTTCAAACCAACAGAGAAGCATATAAGTATATTTTGTATATTCTAAAATCATGTTCTATATTCATCTACTCTCTTGCTTGCCTTACTATAATGTAATTATTTAAACCTATGTGGCAAGTGATCTAAAATTCCCCTTTTCATGCCTGTCTAGGCTTAGCATAAAAATACTAAGATGCTCATTATAAAAACAACAGCTAGTACTCCAAAATAAAGTTTGCATGTCTCTCAAGAAGTAGAATAGTAAATTGCTCAAAATGTACCAGATCCTGATAAGCTTAATTCTGTTTTTAATCACTGCCCATAGAAATACTAGAAAATTATTTTCTTAATCAGGACTTTAAAAAAATATTCATAAGACTTCACTAATTACACACCTATGCTGTTAGCAGAAGACAGATGTGATGCACCTTTCTGTTCATCATACCCTCTATTCACACAGAAACCAGTAGCCTCAGTTTATATTAAACTAATCTATGAGTCTATGATGAGGCAGATAAAGTGATAGCCTTACAGATGCTTTGCTAACTGGAGGTCACTGAAGAACAGTCTGGATTGTCCTCTCCTCTCTCATGAGATGCTCTGGGGTCTTCATGTACCATGTAATTTTTATGGATACAAACCAGAATTTGTCTTTTATCTATGCATCCCTTAACCAATGCAAAGATAAATACAACGAAAGCTTGGACATGTGACCAACAGCTTATTTCTTAAACAAAAATGAAAAAGGACAGAACCCAAGTCCACCTTTCTTTGTCCTTAAAAGCAAAGTAAGTGGCATGACCCCATGCTCTGAAATGTCATCCATCAAAAGTTTGCAACATTTTTTTGAAGCAGTAATGATCGAAACTGCTGTGACATCTTCATTGCCTCTAGGGTGCCAGAAGTTCTGCTGTTTTCCCAAACCAACAATCATATAACTATTTAGAAACTCTTGGGGGAGGTAAGCATTAAAACAGACTGGAAGGAGACCAAAGTAGCATATTCTTGAATTGAAAAATCTGTTCAAAACAGTGTATGTATAAAATCCTTAGTGTGCAAAATAAATTAGTTCTTAGCATTAGCGTATTAATAGTGCTAGTATGTTGGTCATTTGAAAGTGTGTTTAGTAAGCAAAGAATAAGAGTACACAGTCATCTTTGCAGTCAATGGGCAAAGACTTAGCAGTGCAATATGTGGCATTCAGGGTTCATCTTGCTAACATTTGGTGATCCTGTGAAGTGCAAAACTTTGCTACTCTATGGGGACATTTAATTCTTTGGAACACATGGAAAATTACATAGCATTCACCAGGACTAAATTTCTCAGAGGAGCAGCTTAGTAGATACATGTAAAAACTTCAAAATGGCAATAGTCTTGTTTGAATTTTTCAGACTACTTGACTTGATATCATTCCAACTGATGGTTGATCTCTTGGTCTGATTTTCACATGCAAATAGAGGTTTTTGATTCCCTAAAAGCTTGACAGTGCCAGAAACCATTTTTAATAATTGCTTTTAGCTTTTTGAGAGGTGAAACTATGCCCAATACATTGATCTGCATAGTTTATTACGTTTTTGTTGTATTTGTTTATATTTTCAAGTTAATGAAAGATGGCTTGAGTGCTATTTTGCCATCTTTAAAGAGAAAGTGGTGTTAAAAAGATAGACTTCTGGAGCAAAGAAGTGACCACTGACCAGCTCTTTGTAAACCAGTGAGGGTCTTTGGTAATTTCTGTTTACTGTTGGTGAATCAGGATCAAATATTTTTACAAGAAGCCACCCAGGCAGAAGTATCTGTCAAAGTACTAACAGCAAAGTTTGTACATTTCTTTTCTCCTTTCTGGAATTCAAAAGAAAAAGTCGACATGGACTTATTCTGAGGAGCAGCTGCTGATGTCTTCCAGAGGCTGGCAGAGGTAAACAGCAAGATGCTATCATGTGGTTTAGCTGTGTTACTGTAGTTATCTGTGATGGCAGAAAAATCAGTAATACATCTAATCGGATTTTCTGTACTTCTACAACATCATTTTCTATGCTTGACAGATGTATCAGAACAAAAGACAGGCAGCAGGTGTAAAATAAAATTCAGATTTTTCTCATACTTGTGCCTGATTGACTGCTACATGCTGACTTGTCAGAGAAACCAGAGAAAGCTGTGTCACACATATACATCTCATTCTGAAAAGCAGACAGATAGTTGTGATAGATAAACAGAAATGAAAGATCACAGGAAAGAGTTGAGTGAAACCTTACACTCAAATTAATAGGATCATGCTATGCTGTGGCTGACATGGAAAACTTGGAAAAGGCAGCTGTGAGATTCTGAGAGTGTCATAAACGTCAGTCAGCACAAGCTCAGTGATGGTGATGCTCCATCCCAAAAGCTCTGTTGGGAGATAGTGATAACACTCCACACTACAGGTTGGGGGCAAGTTTTACCACTCTGTGCTACAGCCAAGGGATATGCAACCAGCATCAGCATCCACACCAGTGTCACTTCCTGCAGGAAGCCGTGTCCTGGAGGAACACTGGCACTCTCACAGGAAAGAAGACTGTATAACTGGTGTGAAGGAAGTATGAACCATGTTCTTTGTGATTGGGAGTGTTAGCAGCAAGTGAGAGCAGCAAGAAATTTCTGTGTTAAGATTAGAATGGAATCAATATTATGGGACAGGAAGACACAGAGATTATGTCACCATCATCAAAAGAAAGGTGAGTAGATCCTTGCAAGGCTAAGGAGAATGGAGCGCAAGGAGTTGTGGTATGCACTGTTCTCAGTCCTACAGGAGCTACAGAATTTGTCATATCCCACAAATAAAGTGTGTCTGACTTTTCTTGCCTAAGACATCTCTAACTTGCTTGTCTTGCACGTGCTATACTGCAAACTCACAATATCTCCAGAAGTGCAGATGCTCCTGTAAGTAATTGAGGATCCCTGCAGAGTGAATGCTAATGGAAAAATACCCCACTTTTATCCTTTATCTTAAGCCATGCAAAGTATTCTTTACTACCTAATCCCACTTTCATCTGTTACTTAAAGTAATATTGCAGTAAAATCCATACGGCTGGAGACCGTTTGACTGTCAGGTTACATTTAACATGTTTAATGAAAATTTAATGTTCCTAAAATTGATTTTTCTCTCAGTGGCACTGAATTACTTATGAATAACCTCATCTATGCTTAAACAAAACATGCTCCTCTAATGAAGTACAGCTAAATGGAGATCAGAAAGATCTATAGTACAGAATCTAACTGTCAGCACTCTGAATCAGACCCCTTCATATTCTGGGGAAAAGCAAGCTCCAAAAGAGGTGGACAAGGGTGAAGGAAGACAAAAGTGGTTGCCATCTGGAGCATGGAAAAGAGAAGTGGCCTGGCTTGAGAGGAAAGCTTGGCAAGTGCTCATGGTAGACCTGAGGACTGCTTTCACTAGTACTTCCTCTTCTCTTCTCCTTCCTGCATATACATTTCTCTGGTGTCCTTTTCTTTCTCTTAATTTTCTTTCTTACCCATGAATAGTCACAGAATGAATAAAGCATGGGCTTTATTCCTCTGGAGAGAGAGGTTGCACCTGTTCCCATGCTTTATATTCATAAATATTTTTCTACATGGCTGTGCAGTAGGATGGAGTTATTTCATGGGATGGGAAGAAGATCCAGAAAATATACACCAAAAGATGGTGTATTATGGCTTGTACTGATAAATTGCTTGTGTTTTCAGTCCTTTAGAGGCAAAAGGTAAAAATATCCACAACATAGTGTCTTTGAATCTGCTGGAATAGCTTCTATCTCCTCAGGAAGTTTGGAGGCACCAGGGACAAATTAGTATTGATTTGTTAGAAGGTCTTTCTAGAGATGGTTTCTAATAGAAAGATGGCTAAATCTAAAGATATATAACAATGAAGAAATACATGGCTCTGAATCTTCTCCAAAGTTGTTAATTCCCACCCCTGGGAGTTCCTACCTCCTTGCCATACTGCATGTCCATGGGAGGATGTAATGGTTTAGCCCTATGTGGCAGCTGAGCAGCTCCATAAGGAAAAAAAATATTAAAATAATAATAATAAAAAAGCATGGGAAATAAGGGGGGTGGGGGTGGGAGAGGAAAAAACCAGAAGGGAAGATGAAGGGAAACCTCGTGGGTTGTGAAAAGCATCATTTACTATGCTGTTACCGGGACACCAAAGGGAGGGAAAAATAGCAAAAACAGGACCTCATAGCAAAATTTACAAAGCTGGTTATACACAATGCAGTTTCTCACTGAACCACACAACTGAGACTGTAAATCTGAAAACTGTCCTGGAGCTGTATCATCCCCAAGCCACATGTCCTAGTGCCATGCACTCCTCCTCAACCGGCCCCGCTTTATGCCATGCATGACATCATTGATATGGAATATGCCCTTTGGCCAGTTTGGGTCAGCTCTCTTGACTGCATCCACTTGTATCTTTCTGGGTATACTCTGCCTTGTCTTTAGCAGGGCAGTGTGAAAAGCCCAAAAAGTCCATGACTGCTTGGTAGCAACTGAAAACATGATTGTGTTATCAGCACTGCTCTCATCCTTACACCCAAACACAGCACCACACCAGCTGCTAGAAAGAAAATTAACTCTACCCCAGCCAAACCCAGGACAGAGACCACAAGAGACCAGCAGAAAAGTAGTCATTTTACAGAGTACTACACAGACACCAATTGGATAAAAGTAGTAAAAGGGAGGTTTACTTTAAGGCCAGTTATTATGAAACACCAATCTGTATGCTAAAGATGAAGAGGGAGCAAAACCTAGAAATCATGCATGTATGACAAAAAATAAGAGAAATCTGGCAATGAGCCTCATTGGGGTACAAGTTAGTGTGTTTACAGTCTGCTTGGACAGAGTTGTTTACATTTTTCATAATGAGCTAGTTTCAGCATATGAAGCACATCTTTCACTGATGGATTAATTAGGGTTCACTTTACAGAGGACTATGAAAGCCAGCAGTTATTGTAATACACCCAGAGAACCAGCATTCACCAAGCAAAATCCTCCCCCGAGACAGAAAAATCCATTCTCCAAGAGTGTCACCGATCATTCATGATACACAAAGTAGGACAACGGTGCAGGCCACTTCAGAATGGTTCAAATAGCTCAGGTTTCAGTGGAGTACTCAATTGTGTAACAAATTATGGGAAAAGGGAAGAGTGATGAAGTAAAAAATTAATTTAACAAAAAAGAAATTTCATTAAAAAGTTTCTTACTAAAAT
Organism: Heliornis fulica; assembly: GCA_013399135.1. Taxonomy (NCBI): domain Eukaryota; kingdom Metazoa; phylum Chordata; class Aves; order Gruiformes; family Heliornithidae; genus Heliornis; species Heliornis fulica. Next base: position 443,033 of record VXBZ01009411.1, read on the forward strand.
TTCCTTCTCATTTAAAGCAGAACAGCATGGCATCATGTTTTTCAACAAACTCAACCTTAAATTCTGATATATGAAAGTAAATTTTTGAACTGTGATTTCTGCACCAGTGAATATCAATCCATTATATAATGACTAATAAAACTTCCTGGCACTTAGATTCTTGTGACAAGCTTATTAAACAATAATTTGCTGAAGTGTGATGCTTTATGGATCATCAAAGATAAAAACAGCTCTTTAAAGTATTGTTCTAATAGTTTATTACTGAAACAGAAAACAAAGGGATGGAAATTCCAGTGAGGAAGAAAAAATCAAAGTGTTTTCCTGGATGGATATGCTGACCTTTTTAATACATCAATACACATTTTAAAATTATATAAACATGAAAAATTAAAACAATTTTATATTAATATTATGGAATTGATTCAAATTTTGATTATAAGATTTATGCTAATGTCTCGCAGATTAAGCAGAGAATGGAGAATGTAAAATAAATTTAAAAAAAGGGAATGAAAGAATGTTTGATTGTTTTTTTTCAGATTTGTCTATGAAAAGTTGTTTGATTAGAAAATAATGGTATGCACAAAATAGCAGAATTATTGAACTAGAAAATCTTTACTGCAAATTAAACATATCTGCAGTACCACCTACTCAGACTTTCAATTCAGAACAACATATCCAAGAAACAAAACTTCTGTAGTAGTTTAGAAAATCAAAAATATTTGCAGCATCTACTCTGTTTTGCCCACAGGATCTTAAGAAATACTAAATGTACACCAAAGTGCCTAAAAAAGTAGTTGTTAGACTGCCTCAAAGGACATCATAAACTTCAAAAAAGAAAGATAACAAATTAAGCACTAAATAAACATTATTGAAGAATAGTTCCATAAAGTGATGTTAAAGGAGAAGGTAGAAGAAAACAGGAATGAATCAATCACATATTTACTGCCATGATTTAGCTCTAGCTGGAGGACAGTTAGTTTAAAGCTGTGACAGTGAACATACCTTTTCAAGAAGTATCACAGCAGATATTACTAGGATCAAAAAATTTCCAAGAACTGGAGCACATATGGGCAGGTGTGAAAATGCAGGTGTATTTGGCTCATTTTGAAGTTAACATGATCTACAAGTTAGCTACTTGTTTCCAAAGAAAAGTTGTTTTGATGTTCTACTGCTAAGAAGAAGGCAATCCCCTCCTGCAAACCTAAGGGCTAACTAAAGAATTAACTGACCCAGAAGGTTCTTCCAGAACTGAGAAAGGATGTCTGTATCAAAGCTACTGTGTTTCAGCCTATATTACAAATTCACTGTACACAAATGCATATCAAAAGTCATAAGACCACATCATGCTATTAATCAGCTCTTCAATTTTCTTATCACAACATCATCAGAATCAGAAGCATACCAGTTTCCTTGGCTGACATAGAAATTAATGAAATCCTAATGAAAGCACCCAGATTTTAAGACAGTTCAAAAAATAGGTTTGTGGTATTTTGTAAAACTGATGATCCTACACTAAATTATCATCAACCTCTAATATTTATCAAAGATCTTACAAGTAATAACTTGGAAACATAAAGTTTCAGCAGAATGATTTTCAAGCATTTTAAGTATATTTAAAACCACCTTATATGCTAGTTGTTTAATTGACTAAATACAATTCTATATTGATATAATTTTCACAGACAGCCTTCCCTCTAGAGCTTTGCTATTGAATTATTTATTCTTATGCCATGTTATTCCAGCTAAAGCTAGAATATTATGTCTGAGTTGAACTTGTTTGTAAGCAGCAGTGACTGAATATTTGGACTGCATCAAAAGTCAGGGCTGCAAGTTTCTCACTGTAGAGTGGGAACTGAGCAACCCAGGCAACATCTCCTACATAAAAGTACCGTTATACTCAGCTCAATTATTCAAACTGATGCTCTGTGGTCTGAACAGTAATGACAGTCTGATCAGTCTGACAGCACATTAAAAACCAAAATTATACTGAGGCAGTAGTAAAGATGAACAACAACATGCCCAAACCACCACTCACCCAGTCACTGATAGCAAGCACAGGATCACAGAATCACAGACTGTTTTGAGCTGGAAGGGACCTCAAATATGATCTAGTTCCTCCTCCCTGCCTTTCGCAGGGACACCCTCCACTAGCCCAGGTCGCCCAAAGCCCAGTTGAACCTGGCCTTGAGTACTGACAGTGTGGGGGAAGCCACAGTTTCTCTGGGCATAAGCAATGCCATGGCTCTGATGGACTGCCAGGGACACTTGGTCATCTAGCAGAAATGTGCAAATACTTTTGAAAACAGGTAAGAGCTGTGATGCCCCTTGGCTCCACCAATGTTAGTGTGATTTGAAAGGGTCATGCAGTACATGACTATGCCAATGTTGGTCAGGGCCAGGGTGGTGGCAGTCTGTCTATGCTGCCGATACTGGTCAAAGGGCAGGGTGTCAGAAGGCAGGGTGTCAATTGTCTAACACAATTTTCTGTGGATAACCCTCTGAACAAAGACAGCTATTGCTGGCAAAATCACTAGGAAACATCTAGCCATGATTTCAGATAATATTTTAAAATTAAAAACCTCTATTGCAGATGTGCAAGGTGAATTTGCATGCTAAACTAAAATACTGAAATATTTCCAGTACAATCTGGAAGCTGAAAAGACAGTTTTGACTTTTTCTGTTAAATCTTTGTGTAGCTCAGGGATTTTTCTCCCTGATGAAGATCTTTCAGTCCTCACCTGTAAAACTGAATAATGCTTTATATCAACAAAGCACAGTGATTTAATAGTGTAGGAAATTATGCAGAGCACAAAGGAAGAAGGACAGGCTGCTCACATGAACACTTTAGAACAACAGAACCTTAACTCATTCCATCTGTAGTTGCATTATTTTTACAAGAGTATATTCAATTCATATCATGTACAGTTTTCATCAGGCAAATTACAGAATCAGAATTTTAATTCTCTATTAAAGTATGAGGAACTTTAAAGCTTTTTCACTGAGTCATAAGTCTAGACACATAAATAGATTTTGGCTATTAAGAAAATGCTTAATGAGGCCTATTAGATCACAGAGGTGTCTCCTACAAGAAACAAAAGAACTGTGCAGCAGTATGTTTCAAAAACACACGAAAAATACACAGAGAAAGATGGATTGCTTTTTGTAAGCATGAAAAATATGGAGTGGATTGTTCAGCTTTGACTTCTGCTTTTGGAATGTTGTCTTCACAGTAAGCATTGACAAGAATTACAAAGAGATGTCAGAGAATAAAGAAAAGGGTCAACGCTGTTTAATTCTGTGAATGGGTGGTTGTCAGAACAGAATCTAGAAGAGATGAGGCATTTTTCAAAACTTTCACAGAAAGTCAGGATTTTGTTATGGACAGGTATGGACAGTTATGTACACCCACACATGCGTAGGACACTGTCACCAACCATACTTTTCAGCACATCTATAGTAACAGGAAGGAAAATTAATTTCCTTCAATTAGACAAAGTTTTTGGCAGGTTTTTTTCCCTATTTCAAGAAGACCAATGGGAAGGCCTTATGCTGTTCACTGAGTGTAGCCAACCCATCTTTATATAACAGAAAGCAGTAGGAGAATGGAGTTAATTCAGGAGTCCTCTCTGCACAAGCTAATAGAAAAACTTCAGGGTGAGCATCTTGCCCTTCTAACAGCACAGATCAGAACTGCATCAGCCACACTTTTCAAGAACTAAGAATTCTTCAAAGTATGTAAAACTTTCTCCTGATTTTAGAGTTGTAACAGACTAAAAACATTTTCTCCTATTGATCGTTTCTTTTTTTAGAAAGGTCATTTTCACTTCATGGGCAAAACTTGTCATCCAGGTCCCAGAATGAAAATACTCCTGCTTCACATGCAAATTGGATAATCCTAGACACCAGATTAACAAAACCACAGTGTTAAGTCAAGCAGGAAATGGGTTTATAGTTCTGAGGTCGTTGTTCAAATGAAAGATTTCCCTAATGCAAGAAGAGAAGAAAGTTTGGGGTAAGTATATTTTATAAAACGATGTCCCAGTACACAACCCCAGATTTTGCGGAGAGCTGCAGCTTGTGCAAACATCAACAGCCTGCAGTTGCATTCTCTGTGAACATCCTCCATGTGTACACAGCACTGTTCTCTCCATTGCTGTGATGTGCAAACATCAACAATTTGACAAACAAAGCTCTTAATTATGAAAAATCAGAGCATTTGATACCATAAACAGAACTACAGAATTCCTCTTCATATGACGAAAACAGAAATTAAGCAAACACTATGGAATAAATAGTAGTTTCTTGGTGCAAAAATTTCATTTAATAAGAAGGGTTTTAAAGTTGAATGCCTGGCAATTTGTCATTCTACACTGAGTGATGCCATGCAATTTTGTTTCCCTCTAGAAACACACCATGGAAATCATCTTGCAAAGGGGAGAAAGACAAAAGAATAAATTTCACAGCATCAGACCAAAGAATGAATGGGGCCAGCATCCATCACATTTTTTTCCCAGGAAGTAATCTCTGTTACTCACCTTGTTTTCTTCCTCCATTTCTTTCCTCTGTTGATTCATATCTACTTGAAAATAGGCCATTTTCTTGTAAGGTTTAATTCTAATGCTGTTAAAGCAGAGTAAATAATCCAAAACCATGGAACAGAACAGGGACAGTCAAAGCGACTCTCCTTTTAGGTAACTGTTCTTCTGATGACCATCTCTGCCACCTACATACACTCTGAAGCTTGTAGTCAGATTTACAGAATGTCTGGCATGGCCCCACAAACCATCTGAGCCAGTCCTGAAGTCTGTTGTTAGTTGGGTAGCCATGAGATGGAAATGGTAAAGGGCTGTTCTAGTTCTTGGGTCACAGAAATGAGATCTCAAATTCACATTTTGCTCATGTTGTTGCAACGATGACCTCCTTTTTCATCTCCTGTTTTCTTCATCTTGTCCTGTAATGGAAATTCTGCTGTTATGCTGCAAGAGGACTGCTGTTGGTTCTTTATCTTTCTATGGATTAATCCATTATTCTAAAGAATAGCATTATTTTAGCTCCCAGTGTCCAGCAGAGATGGACTCATGGGCTACAAAAGGAATTGTGAAAAACCTTGGTCTTCCTTCATGGCTTAGGAAGCTGTCAAATTCTCAGGCTGCCCCAGTGGGACAGAAATATATCACATGCTAGCTGAGACATGTAATGTGAGAGAAAATTGTGAATTTTTACCAGCCATTCACCAGTGAGGATGAAAACACCCAAGGGAGAGAGTTCTTTCAGATTTAATACAGAAGTTGTTCACATTTTACAGCAAGCATTCACTGAAACTTCCACTAAGCCTCCAGTTAAAACTATAATGTGAAAGTAGCAACACCCCCNAAGTCCCTTGCCACAATCAGTGAGGTATCATTGCAGCTTTTCTTTGGACACAAAGATCATTGTCCATATCCCCCATTTCAGGAAATTTTTTTGATGGGGAGTGAAAGGGACCAAAACCTGATATGCTCTTTGCAATAGTGCAGAGGGCCAGATTACAAATTTTTGTCATTTTCATATTTAATTTCCAAAGAGTTGAAGAAAACAAAAAATTTCTTTTTTCCCCAGGGAAGATCCATTGCCTTGTGTAAAAACAAGGATTTAGAATACAGTTGCTTTTGCAGTTTTTCCTTCACTTGTCACCTAGAAGAAGGGTTCGGATGTTCTCCAGAAAGAGGTCTTTCACAGTAATTCATCAAGGAAGGGCGACTGGGAACCAGCACCAATCTGTGTGAATTGGACCTGAACATGACTGGTTTCTAGGAACTACAACTTCCCTATGGGCCACATGTTTTAGTGCAGCTTTTGTGGGCCTGTCAACTGAGCTGCAAAAATTATGTCTCTGATGCAAAAAGCAACTTCACCTTGCATCTGCATGCAGTTGTATCTTTATTAAGTTATCCCAGCAAAGGAAATCTTGGCTCCAAACTTCCCCGAATATGACATGCCACACCTACATCTGAGATTTACCTGTGGTACAATACAAAACTGGAACACTCTCTATATATTCTAATAGGTGTTGGAAAGTGGCTAAATTTCATTTTGGCAAGTTCTCAGTTGCTGCTGATATTTGCTAATTAGGGTCGGTACTTTGTAAATTTCACCAGCACTTTCTGAACTGCATAAACTGCCTCAGTCTGAATCTCATTTATAGGAATTGTACCAGAAATCTCAGACTCACAGAGGGAGCTGTGAGTCCAGCTGACAATAACCCACCTACTTCCCAGCGGTGCCTGTCTCCTGCCCTGTGCTGGTGCACCCCTGGGACAGCTCTGTGCCCCAAATGCCACCCTCTTGAGCAGAGCAGGTAGGACAGAGAAAAACTGTTGTCAGCTGGAGGACTTTAGCCTGTGCTGACAATAAACTCACAACCCTTGGTGCAAATCATATTCGCAATGCAAATTCACCAGACACTTACGAAATGAGAGACTTCTGCTGTATATTCAAAATCCAAAACTCAAGTTGAAAAATGCTGTTCAGATGCCTGTACATAAATATGGGAAATATGTTCAAATAAAAGTTGCTTAAATTCCAGAGAGGTTTATATTTCATCAATAATTCATGAATTTGTAAATTCATCATTTGTAATACTTAAATACTTCCTTGAAACTAAGTAGCTTTCATGTCTCTAGTTAAATATAGTGAGTGCAGGTTATTGCAAAGCTCTCTGGGACTCTGTATTGACCCTTATTTCTTTATAATTGCTGCATATTTATAGACGAACAGCTGAACTACATCTTTCAATTTTGATTTGAGGCTTTAGAGCCACAGTAACAGCTTTAGGATTTAAATCCTCAGATGATGCCCATAACATAGTGGGTGAAATGTCAGGGGGGGCGGGAAAAAAACTCAGAACAGAATAAGGGATTTGTAAACAATTGGAGAGGATAAAGTATGCAACATTGCTGAGAAAGACACCATTGTCTTCACTGAATTGAAATTGTCTGGAGAATGGCAATACTAAGAGAGCAAACGAGTCTGTTGAGCAATGCCTAACTTGTTTCTGAATTACACCAAGCAAAGGTAGAGCAGTCCCAGGAATCTAGATAGCATCAGATGGCGATTCTCACTGTGAAAGCCTGAAACCTTTACAAGCCTTTTGGTGATATGACAACCCCAGAAATATACTGCCAGTCATTTTTATACAGCTTGTGGTTTTGCTTTCTGTCAGCTGCCATGACCTGTTTGATTTTGTTCTTAACATGAATTTTGCATTTCCAATAGAAAAAGGGATCAAACCTGCGGGTACTTTGGCCAAAATCTTGAAAAATGCTAAAGGAGGAGGCAAGCTTAAAGCTAAGCAAGCATGTAAGCCTGGGCTGGCACAAGGTCATATGCTAAAGCACCTGGTGGGGTTAGCTTCATGGAAGAATAGAGCCTACAGGACACACATCTTGTGCAGTAACAGGGCCTGTGTCAGAGTCAATTGCCTTCAAATTCCCTATTACTCTCCTTATGTCATTTGACATGAGGTCACATTTTCAGCTGGCAAAGGTTCCTCCATCTCCCATTAAGTTAGTGGAGCAACTTCACCAATTTCTACTGAACTACAGATTATAATTTCGGTTGCTGCCAGATGGAGAGAAGAAGAAATACAAATACAATGAATGATTTCCATTTTTAAATCCTTGCACTGATGATTTCAGTGGAACACAAACATACAGTGACCATGAGATGATATCTTAAGAGTTCGCTAGCCTGCAGATACACTGCAAACACATGGGCAGTGGAAAATTACTATTTACAAGTTATTCTCATAAAATCTTGGAATTCAGTTTCTTCATCTTAGTCTGCCCACTTTTCCTTAGAGGTTGGTCTTATAGCAAAGATTGGTTCAGATACTTTGATTTGCACTGATGATACCATACACTGCTGTAATCCTGAGTAATTCCCAAGGCATTATAGAAAGTGAATGGATGTTCTTGACTCTGGGAAAGTACTTCTTGTTGAGCTGGTTGCAGTAACCTTTCCCTGTACTCAAAATATGTATTAGAATTCAATGTCTCATATTTATGGATCAGCGTTGCCAATTTATACTTAAAAAAAGAAAATTAAAAAAAATAAAACTGTTTTTAATTACTAAAAATTAGTGTTTGGGAATAGTTTGGTGTCCTTGCTTGTCTGAGTTTTTGTCAGTACAAGACTGGTGTTACTGACTGTAGTAAGTCCTCAGGGTGACAGAATCACTCCATTTTATTTCATGGTTTTCATGCTTTAAGAACATAAGATTTTTAATCTGACAAGAGACACTGAAGCACATCCAAAGAGTTGCAAATCCAGAGAAATTTAATCTGTCAATTGCTTTTTGGCAGCAATTCAGCAGTGTATAAAAAAAAAATCTAGTAAATTCACTATGGAGAAATTTGTTGGAATTCTCAGTGCTCTAATTTTTCTCTAATTAAGTTTTCTAGTTTGCTACTTTCAGCTTTTGGAGATTAACAATGACATATATATTCATCTTGTTATAATGAGCAGGAGATTTGTTTGTTGTATGTTCATATGTGAATAATTTATTTCCCAAGAAATAGTGGATATGTGGTGTCAACTCATCATTCCCATCATTGTGACTGGTATCTTAGACTGCCTTTGCATTCACTTATTTTCTGGTAAAATGTTCCAAATAGAAACTAGGTATTTTGTTACTAGATGAAAAATACCCATGACATCATTTTTCTTTTAAAATTTACTTTTATATAAAATATCCACAGACATTTCATATTTTGATGAACATACAATATATTCAACAAACTAATTAAAATACATGCAAGTGGTTACACAACAAGAAGACCTACCACACTTTGTCATACTTGGGTTTTTTACATCAATTCTCTAGTGTCTAATAAAAATTGCATTCTTACTGCAAGATTTCAAGCACTGAAGGTCTCTTCTGAAGGTTTTCCTCCCTACTTAAAAGAGATTTTTAGGAGCTTAACTTCACTGAGATTTTTCTTATAATCAATCACAGTTGTGTAAAAAATATGGGTAGAAAGAGCTGACAAACTGTCAACATAATCAAATAATATTTTTTCCTCTAGAAGCCAGGCTAAAGCCAAAATCAACCAAACAAAATTCAGAGACAAAATTAAGAAAGTGTGAAGCAGAAGACCACTCCTCTGATCTACCCAGTCTCAAAAGAGAATGTTATTCCATTAATGGTTTCGCAAGTGCTGCTCCCTCCAATTATTTGCTCCCTCCAAATTAATTTGAATAATTCTCTGGAGAGACCACATCTGACATTTTTTCCACTAGTGTGTTTCCTGCTCAGTAGGAAGACAAGCACATTAAAACTATAAAGAAAAGAGTATGTCTTAAGCTCCAGCCCATGACTGCCAATATTTCAGATTTCTGCCTGAATGAAAAATGGAGCGTCATTCTTAGAGCACTTAATTATTTGACATCTTTGCCTCTTGCTTCAGTAACCATTACCTTCTTTCGTAAATAAGTCTCTCATTCATTTTGATTGGAAAATATGTTCTTTTTTGAATGCATTTTAGTATGCCTTGCAGCCTAAAATAGCTGATTAGCTTCATTTCCATCTTGGATGGACTCCAACTGGTCATTGAAGGACTGGTCAATACAGTTAAAAGAAAGTAGGCTAAATTTACCCTTTGCAGATCAGATGATTCTTACCTTAAAATGTGTATCTCTCCATGACAGTACTATTTGATGGTGATTTTTTTGTGTACTTAATGTAATTAAAATTATGTGAAAGGAATTGTACTGTCTTAGGCCATTCTAAGAATGCTTTAGATGGGACAAGTTAATTGATTTCCACAGTGCTTGAACCTGGAAAACATAGTTCTTAGCTTGAGTTATGTATTTCAATACATAATTTTTCTCAAAATGAAAAAATATAGCACTTTGTGAACTTTCTTACTCTAATAAGCAATTATAAGGGTAATCTCACTGAAGATATATCATTTGGCTATTAAACCTCGATTTTTGATACCTTCAAGCTAATGTCTGTTGTAAAATTGGGTGATCCAAAGTCCTAAGAAGCTGTTTTTTCATGCTGGGATTATATATCAAAAACCACTTTTCAAGCATCATATAGGATGGTCCTAATAGAAGGAATCTGTACTTTTCAGTAGTGCCAGTTTCACAGTCACAAGAGACTGACAGGTTATCTTTACACCAACTTGGAATCCGCAAATAGATTTTCTATGAAGAGAAACCCTTGAAAACCTAGACATACGTATTTCTCTCTCAAGATTTTTCCCCTACATTCTCAACTTGCTCTTATCTCACTGTCATAGAATGTATTGGGTGCAGAGGGCATAAACAGGTTTTTTAAACAGTGTTTATGTGAGAACAGATTGGTTGAAAGGAACTTGACTTTATTTTACAGAGTAAATACATGAAATGAAACAAAATGACAGTTGAAATTCTCTGTTCGTTAACTGAAAGCCATACATTTGGGGAAAAAAAACCCAACACTGTATATAAACGCAGTCTCTATCTTGCAGATTGCGATATGGAAAACAAGTGTCAGAATTATAGTAGCAGTTTTATGAAAACCATACTGAACAGCAGTCAAAAGAGCAAAACAAATGTTAGGAACCATTAAGAAACACCAAACAATCATGGCCACCATACCATCCAATAGGCATTATTATGCCACTCTGCAGCTCAGTGGTCTGTCCACTCTGAGTATCGTGCATACAGTTCTGATGTCCCTTATCACTACAAACATAGGGAATAATAAAGAGTAGAAGGAAAGGCAACTACTGAGATCAAAAGTAAGGAATAGCTTATGTTGATTAGAGCTCTCTGTGTAGGAAAAAAGATGATTAAGATAGAGATTTATAAAATAATGCATTATTAATGAGATGTGTTAACTGTAAACATTATTAATTGTTTCAGGAAATATTTAAAGGGGTTCAAATGAAATGATCAGGTAGCAAGCTTAAAGCAAGCAAAAGGAAGTATCGTTTCATAGTGCATAATCAAACCATGGAATGGTCACCATAGGATATCATAGAATCAGCCACTTTGTAAGGTACCAAGAAAAATCATATGGTCCAACATTATGTTATCTGGCATGTTGCCCAATCACATTTTGAAAGCATCCAGTTATGTGAACACTACCACATCCCTCAGATAGTTGCTCCAGTGAATGATCTCACTGTAAAATATCTTTCTTATGTTGAGGTGGAACTTCTCCCAGTGAACTTGTATTCTCCATGTGGTCTCTTGTGAAGAGAGAGTTTCCACCCTCTTTGTAGCTGCCCTTTAAGTACTGGAACATAGTAATGAGGTGCCTCCTGAGGCTTCTCTTCTACAGGAAAAAAGACTCCTTCAGTCTTTCCTCACAAGGCAGGTTCTCCAGACCCTTGATCATCTTTATGACACTCCTTTGGACCCTCCCATGTTTTTCTTCACTGCTGGGGACCAGTACTGAACATGGTACTCCAGGTATGACCTGACAATGCTGAGTAGATTGGGATGGTCACAATTCTATCTCTGCTATTAGATCCTGCAGTTCAGGATCCTACTTGTCTGTTGCTGCTTTTTTTAATAGTAAAGGCAACAAAAATGGGTTAAAAAAAGTGCTGAGACAAATGCAAGAAAGAAACCAATCCATGAAACAAAACCCCAATGCCTTTGTTAGCAGGAATTTGTGAGCTGCTGATTGCTGGAATTGGAAGGGCTTTTTGTAGGAATTCCATTGCACAGTTGTCAGCTCTCTTTGCTTTTTCTAAGAAATCCTTGTCAGAAACAGGGTACAAGGCTAGCTGTGCTGCGATATGATTTTGGTCATTCTTATGATCATTCTCATATTTTTAAAGTAACAGTCACTGTGGTAAAGTTAGTGAAGCAATTTTCAAGAGACATCTACCTTTAAAAAGACAAGACAAGCTTTTGTCTCCTTTCTGTAGGTTGTCCTTTCAAGATTAATATCATCTCGTGTATAAAGATTCATCTGTAAAGTAGCCATGTGCAAAAGAAGCTTCTTCAGGCTGCACTAGGAGCAATAAGTCATCAGTCTACCTACTAGAAGTAAATATAATCTTGACTTCCAGAGCTTGAACAGATGTGCTGCTTATGCCAGGGAGTTTGACAACACATGATGTTGTTGATCCTAAGGATGACACCTGCTTGTGGAAAAGTGGGCTGGCAGGCAGAGGAGCTCCATACTGCCAGGTGAATAGCCAGGATCTCCAAGTGCTGATCCTTCTCTCCTTCCTTAAGTTCTCCATACATGTTCTTTTTAAAGATGACTGCTATGCATATTCAGAAAAGTCAACTATCAGATGAAGATTTTTTTTTGTCCTTCCAAGTAGTATATTCTTATTTTGCATCAGCTGTAGTCCTCCAAATTCTCCAGAGAAGTTTCACTTTACCTACACTGCCTCCTTTGAAGATAATAAATCTGTGCTGGCTGACTGATATTGCAAATGAAGGACCTTTCAAATGTTAGGTGTCTTCCATTCCTGTGGGAGTCTAGGGTAAATAAGGCATTCGGTAAGTCAGCTTCAGATCTTTGAGGGGTAAAACTTAAGGACATACAGCCGAGTGTGCTCATTTCTACTGTATAAAATACCTAACAGCAACATATACAAATGTATAAATATCCTTCTGGTGTCTTATTTTATGTATAGAGTTAATTTGCACTGGTACACCTAATACTGTTGCCTAAGTATTCACATCACTATTTGTTTGCAATTTGCACACTAATTTTGAAATTAACTCATCTTCTGCACTAAGGAGTATTGGAATATACTCAAAATTATTTATCTTTCAAGTATCTCTGTATCACACCTGATTTTTCCTTTGGAGCATTACTACTACACCTTCCCTTTTTTTCCCTTATCAAATCTTATCTCCTGTCACAGTAATTTCCCCAGTTGGACTATTCCCAAAATAGTTCCACATGTGTGTATGTTGTCAGCACTCTTGTTTTTGCTGCTAAGATATTTCCATTTGTATAGACTATTCGTATTCTATTTGTATATTCTACTTTGATAAAATCACACTTAAAAAAAACCTTCTTGTTTTGCTTAGTGTTCATAAATCCCAGATTTGATCTGACCTTCCTTTAACTCCTTTTGTGTAAATATGGTTTTCTTCTTCCTTTTCTATTTATCATCTTGTACTCTCACTTTTGTTTTACTTGCATTCTGTCTCCTCCTCTGCAGCATAGTGTTTTCTCCTCCCGCCTTCAAATTTACATTATAATTATACATAAGGGGAGATCAGTGATTGACAGGGAGAATATAATAATGATTGGAGCTTTCCAGCACTTGCTTGTTCAAACCTCCCTAACTTTAGAATTTCCTGAAAACTGTGCTTCTTGGATGACTGTTCAGTGCTCTGCCCTTAGCATTCTGATATTCCAGATATGGTTCCTGAATTACAGGTAACAAAAAGCAGGAGAGCAACATTATGAGCTGTCATGAGTGAAGATAACCTTTACACTTATATTAAAACAGCAGAGAAGATGTATACTGAAACTTTCTGTTCCAGTTCAAACAAGCATGTTCTCTCTTGCAGTTGAAGTTAAAATATATTGAAGAGAAATGCTGAAAAATCAAAAAAGACATTGGGGACATTAAAACCATGCAGGGGTTCAAGTGCTGTGGTGGTTTGACCCTAGCTGGAGGGCAGACTCCCACCAAAGTCTCTATCACTTCCCCTCTCTGGACAGGGGAGCAAATATCTATGGAGTCAAGATAAGGACAGGGAGAGATCATTCCACAATTAGCATCACAGGCAAAACAGACTCAACACAGAAGAAAGGCAAGAAATCTCTCTAATTTATTACACTACATTACACACACACAGAGAAACCAGAGTCAGATAATGAGAAGTACAAAACAGCTCTTAAAACACCATCCCCTTCCCCCTCCAGATTTTCTTTTCAGACTTCACTTTATTCATGATTTTCTCCTCCCCAGGATGGCACTGGGGGAAAGGGCCGGAGGGCTGGGGAGAAAATAGAGAATGGAGGCTTCAGTCTTTGGGAAGTTCCTTGCGATTTGGGGGTCCCCCAGCACCCCCCCAAGAAGGGGGGGGTGCTGGGGGAGGGCATTTCTCACACTCTTTCCCTNCATGGTGGGCTCCTGCCTGGCCCAGGTGTTTCTTCATGGGCTGCAAATGGGGTCTTTTTGTCCTCCATGGGCTGTGGGAGGACACCCGCTTTGCCATGGTAGTCTCCACAGGCCGCAGGGAATCTTCTCTCAGTTTACCTTAGTTTGATGGAAAAAAGCCCACCCTAGACTCACAGAAAAACAAATGGAATGATGACAGAGTTCACAGAAGATGATTTCCTTTTCTTTCTGTTGATGGCAGTTTTTCTGGCTTTAATTACAAAGAATTACTCCACTTTAGCACATTTTCCAATGCAAAGACTCCCTTACACTGCCATGAATGGAAGCTCACTACCTTTACTCTGCTGTCACAGGAAGTATTGGGTCTGAATTTGACATTATTTCCAGGGAACATGAACCCAGACCAGCTTTTCAGCCATGCCAGCAGCAGAAAATGCCAGGAGTCTCATGCTTGTTGACAGTGGCAGGGGTCAAAAGAGAAAGGGGAGGTCCCTTTGCCTTCAAAGACAAAAAGCACAGCTTTTCCAGGCTGTATTGAGTGCCTCAATGTTCTTCAGTGGTGGAGAAAAAACCCCTTTGCCTTTGTGCCATGTATCAAAATGGGGCATTTTCATTGCCCAGTATTAGAACACAAGCTACACCTCCCTCACAGGAACTCTAAATGTCATCCACATGTAGTGTGTCCTGCTACAAGACAAAGCTATTGCAGTTACTATTATGTACGACTCAGATAATATAAGCTCATAAAAAGCTGAATGGACTTGCTTTTCTTAAAATATCCTGCAGTAGTGAACACCACAGTGGAGAACTTCTTCTAGAGTAACTTTGGCTTTTAAACAAAGCCTAATCATAGGGAGTGGTGCTTTGGGGATAAGGGGTAGATGCTAAGGGGTACACAATGCTACTGCCTTATATTTAGCCTCTCTGTTTAAAGTAATGAAATTGATGTCTAAAAACAGCACTTGCACTGGAGAACTGTTAGTCTTCACAGAGAACATTGTACAGCCACAGAACTTAAGGGTTTAAAAGTTGTCAAGTGGCTCTCTGGGAGAAAGGGATAACTGTGAGAGATCCCAAAGCCTCTCAGACCAAGCTTAGATACTTTTAATTTGTACCAGAAAAAAAAATCTATTTTAACATCTTTTTTTCTTATGAGAATTGAAAAATAATTGTTACACCATGTTCCTACAGCTTTTAATTTTAATTTGTTTTGCCTATAATAATTCTGGGATTTGTTTGCATTCAGCTGAAATGTTTTAGTTTTAACTGATCAAAGCTAGAGAGTGTGTCAAGTTTTAGAGATTCCTTGTTAAATTATCTTGTCTAGAAATGTTCATGAAATTGATATTTTAATATAGCTATTTTCCACTAAACACTGTCTGATGTTCTTGCTGAGGATGACAGGGAATAGCTTCTTTAATCAAAGTATCATATCTCAGTACTTACTGGTCCCTCTTTCATACTATGCAGGAAATTGCTGCCAGGAGTAAAAGGACAGAAGCCCACACTGGTCTGACCTCTTATGCAGAAAAGTAGGCCCTTCAGCTTTGGTGTAGCTGAAAGCCGTATCTATAATACTGGTAGATCTTAGAATCAAGGCAAAGAAAAAAATTATACTGATAAGAGCAGTCAATAATTTCATTTTAATGTATCTGGATTAGATATGTGTTTTTGAATTACTTCAGGCTTCATATTGCGATGGCTTGTTTGAAGAAGCATGACTGCAAAAGCATTTAGCTTTATGTTTATTTATTATTATCTTGTTTTCTTAGCACTCCTTATACTACTTCATTGTGTGTGAGCATTTAGAATTGCTGTATGATAGGTGTGGAATCAGTATTGCATAGCTGTAAGAAAAGGAAATTCATGAAAGAAATTGCAGTTTAATGTAAAATTCACAATGAAAAATATAACTGAGAGCCATTTGTCAAAGAAAATTAGTAACACTCTTATCACCCTGCATTAGCCACCTTTCCTGGTAAGCTCTAATAAACATAATAAACAAAAGCTCTATGCTCTGTGTCAGACAAAGAGCTCCTTTCCAGCCAAAGATATAATTTTACATTAAACACTAGCATCGGAACGGTGATGCAGTTTTTTGTCCTCAGGCACTTAGCCAGAGATTACACCCAGACAGACCATTTTTAATAACACCATCGCAGTTCGATGCAACAACATTTTCTTCCTTTATCTAAACTCTTAGCAATCCAGTTAATACAGAGTCACTTTCCATTCATCTATTTTTTTTTTTTAAACAGCACCTCAAATCTGATCTATTTATTTCTAAAGAGGTTGCATTCATAAAACAGCACTCGACTGAACTTAAAAATGCCTTCCGTCCCCCCGAGGGCTCAGCGGAGAGAGCTCATTGCTCATTAGCAGCATTAGCCATAACCCCTGACCTTCACCTAGCAATGCTGCGTGGAGTACACAAAATACCTTCCTAAGCTCACAGAGATCACTCCCATGTTATACAGCAAGAAAAAAACCCAAACCAAACAAACCCAAGCACAAAACACGTTTTACACAGTGTTGCAGCTTCCAGCCATTTTCACTGATCTCTGGGGGCCCATCTAGAGCAAGGGCTGCTTCACTCCCTGCTCCTGCAGACAGAAAGTAACGTTCAAAGTGCAATATATAAATAACTACAAAAGATTCAAACTACTGACACTTTCTTGACTCTTAACTTCAAGAAGAGTCAAGAAGGGTTCAGTCTTTGCTGCCAGATCCTACATTTACCGTTAGTTTTACTATGTTTTGAATAACTCCATTGTGTCCTTTAGCCCATAGTCCTCTTAAAACAAGGGAGTCCCAAAAATGGTAAAGACCAACATTTATTTTATTTTACCTTGTGAAATCTCCTGCCATCTCTGAACATTTTTGCTTGTATTTTTTTCATATTAAGTTTGATACAGCTTGCCATTGTACAAATAGAGCCAAAACAAGATAATTGGGGTTCTCTCTAATTTGACCCTCTACTATTAAAAGCTGGTAGAGCTCTGTTTGTTTCTTCTGTGCTGATGACACTGGACCATGCTACATCCTTCCCTTCAACCAATGCTGTTCTGAAAAACAGCTTTGACACAGGAGGACTGCCTCCCATCTCCTAGGTGAATGTGTCATAGTCTTGACAGGGACATAGCTAAGACTGAATTTTCTAGTAACTACAACAGAATATACTCACTCTGGAAAAGTTAACCATGTTGTATTTTTACTCTAGCCTTTTCTTTTTTCCTACACATATACCAAACATAATTTTCATACATTGTACTAAGACAATTGTATCGCTGATGAGTGTGCCTTTGAGCATAAAAATTGCTATGTCACCTGTGCAAACAGCATTACCTCCAGAAATAAGTACGGGTCAGTGTGTCCCACCACATTTCTACCAATAGGAGGTACTATAATGGAATGAGCAATAAGTTGTGGGTTTTAATCCTATCTGCACCCCTAACTTAAACACCATTAAGAAACCATTCCTATATGCTGCTGTTAAAGACATGATGCTGTATTCAGTATCTTTCACTAATTACTGTCTATCTTATTTCACCAGTAGAGTGAAACCATAAAGATTCATTAAAAAAATGTTTCAAACATTTGCTTCTTTGTTTATCAGGACAAGGCTGTAGAAAACCTCTTTTACATAAATAAAATGCTTCAGGCCTAACTTGTTCTATTTTTCTCCTTCCATTTTACATTATTGATGGCATAATTTTTCATTATGCATTTCCCTCACTTCATAGGAATTCATAAAAGACTCCTTATCTGAAAGAAACAATATGTTCTTTGCATTACTTCCACTTATATTTTNACATAAAATTAGTTACTTTTCATTTGCTAGGGTTTCTGATCTGCAAGGTGAGAATCAGTGTGCACTACAGGTTTCAGCACAATTTGAAAGTTTAGGAACAATCCTGCCTGTGCTGCGCTTGCTTTAGGACTCACATGAGCTCTGTTTAGTGTTTACTTAGTTTTTGCCAGTGAGATAATTATTAACTTGCCTGACATAATTTCATTATATTTCAGTGTTAAAGCATAACATAATTTTTTATTGCTTGTTAGGAACAGGAAAAATGAAGGCTCTTCATCTCTTCCTACCCCTTCGTTCAAAAATTATGAATTAGCCCTAGAATCATGATCTGCTTCTATTTGCTGCCTTGTTGTTGGAATGTGTGTACCACGGATAGGGTCATCTCAGTTGAAGTAATCTACAAGTTCACAGTGTAGTCCAAAGTAGTTGTCTAACTTTCCAAGTGAGAGGCAGAAGTAATTCAAGAGAGAAACTGTGCCCCCCAAAATTTCATATTCAGTTGGGATATAATATCTATATAATAATATATGAAAATAAAAGGACATATATAATAATATGCAGATATAGGAATATATAACATAATATGTAATATATTTGCTATATTTCACATCATATATTGCATGTTGTATATTATAGATTATATACTTCATTTTATATTTCATGTTTAATATTAATATCTTATGAATTCTGAGAAACTAGCTAGTAGGAGAGCTAGTAGGATGCATTCTGAGCTGTTAATGTCATCCCTTCACATCTATTATGGAAATGCAGCTGAGGCACAGTGCATAGTTTTGCTAGAATATGTGATCCTTGATATTTTTTTAATGCTTTCTAAACAGTGTTTAAAGATTTGATTTCGACGCTTTAAATTTTAAAGATTTGAGATTGTCCTAGTTATGAATATGCTTCTTGGTACAACACAATGAAGTTACAGTGAATGAGCTTGGCTTTAAATAAGGAATGGGAGCATACATTTTTTCAAAAAGATTTCTTAATTTAGATAAACACTGCAACATTTTGACTTTTAAGATATAAATGTTAAAGGTGTTTATGCAGATATTTTTTTCTTCTATTTTTTTTTCAGGGTTATTTTTTTTTCCTGTTTCTGCTCTCTCCCAAAACATATCTTTAACTGTTGGGCTTTCAGAAACTCTTTGGATCCTAATCTAAACTCACTCTAATTTCTTGACTAGTTGATTTTTCTTACCTTCAGTGCAGTTTTACCTCTCTTAAAATTTCTCTAACCTTTCTGAGCTGCCAAAGAAATTTTTTAATCTCTCTGTTGCTCTATTTTTCCTCTTCTCAGTCCTCATTTATGTCATTTTACTTTTAAAATACAGTGACCAGATACAGAAGTGTTTTGCTTGTGGTCACATTGCACTGTTTGAATAATTCCTTCACATTTACTTTTGCATTTGACATCTTTGTGCATGCAGGAGTTTTAGTGGCCTGTATAAATTGCTGTTAGGGACCCTGGTAGAAGGCTTTCAGCTAATGCAATCTCATTCCATCACTATGTTCATGATCAATGCATTGTGTCTTTTGCACTTTGAAAGTGTTTTTCCTTTCATTATTATTTTTTTCTCCTAGCTCTCTACCTAGATATTTCTGAACTTTGAACTGCTGAAATTTTATTCAATAGTAAAAAATAGAGATGGAAATATTTTTGCATTACTAATTTTATTATCTGGGCTATTTAAGTTACTCTTAACAACTTCACTTATGCACAGATGATACATTTTGCTGCATCTTGAGGAGAAACAGTATGTATTCAGTGAAGAAAATTGTGATCCAATAGATATAAGAATGTGATACCTTACATTAGCATGTTTGCTTGTTTTTTTCAGGTGCTACATTCCTGGACTACACATTAGAAATACAATCTAAAGTAAATTAAGAAATGTTTACATATACATATACATATACATATACATATACATATACATATACATATACATATACATATACATATACATATACATATACATATACATATACATATACTTGCAGGAGATGCAGTCTCTCCCTCATTACTTCTATAATCTTGCACAATATATGTTCATAAAACAGAAAAATGTACTGATCAATAAACACCTGTCTCTACACAGCTGGATACAGAAGATTTTACTACTTGTGGTAAGCAATAGCTGCATCAGCAGTCAGTACAATGGATATATGACAAGTCTTTACCTTTCTTAGAGCACCCTTAGATAGTGATGGTGTTACTGTTTACAGTGCCCACCGTTTGCTGCTAATATTTCACTGAAGTATGATCAAGGCCTTGTTTTCTAAGAAACATTTCTATATTACATAAATTCATATGGCAATATGTGTATATAAATATAACCAGTGTTCTCTTTCTGCTGTGCTCTGCTCTCATGAAAAACAAATGTCCATCTCAGTAGTAAATCCTACACGTAGACCAGAAATGGGCTGGAGGCTAGATCCTGAATACATTTTTGATGCTGCCCTGATTACCCTGTTGATGCTTTCTGTGGTCTCCACACATTATAGTGTGACCTGTATGTTTAATGACCCCTAAAATTCAGCAGTAACTGTGATCTGATTCCCAGTACTTGGGCTTGTGGATTTGCTTTCTTGACTAAAAATAATGTGTAGATGTAACTAAAGAGAGCAGGACATGAACCATCAACCCTGTTTGGAAATCTAACTCTCATCAAAGTTCCAGATAATTGAAATAAAATTAGAAATTACCACAATTTGTATTCTAGGTGTAACCTTAGGCTATCTTTATTGTCAGTGGAAAAATTAGGCACTTCTGGGGTGTTATGCATGTGACTGTTTTAGATGTTTATTTTAGGATGAGACGAATTGCACCCTAGCCATGCTTATTTCTACACATTCACTAGAATAGGAAAAGCCACAGCTATTGCTTCTACACTAGTGTCTGCATGATGATTTAAGTCTATATGGAGAGGTCAGACTGGGGGAAAAGTTGTGGATTTATCAATGGGGATATGCAAAGTGCTGAGCTTGTCTCATATATGAACCACCAAAAAAAAAATCCCTATTACATGACACCAGTGTATTCACATGCCTGTATCAGTCTGCCATTAACACAGTGGCATGCTGCCATGAGCAGGGCCACATAAGAGTTAATTAAGTACAGTGTATTCCTACCAGGCATTCATTAAACAGAGGTTTTTACATTGGCTTAGTGTAAACGTACTGATGCCTTGTATCTTTATCAACCTAACCGACCGTTCACAATATTTATTACTCAGATTGACTGTGAAACTGTAAGGAAATAGCCCTGATGCTCAGCAATGTACAGGACCAAGTTGTTGTATTAACTGGTTTTTCCTTATTGGTGGATTAGGCTACATTTGACTTTCAGCAGATGCCTAGAACATGTCCAGACACATCTTGTAGGGTAAAACAGGACAGATGTCCCTCCCAAGGATTTTGTGTCCTTGATGACACCTCACACACTCTTTTAAATAGAATAATTGTCCTGTGAACAGTACATTTATTCTATTAGTGTGATTATTCTATCTTTAAGTAAGTTTCAGTGTAATGGATACAGGGCTGTTCATAGACTGATAAGTGGATATTAATCCATCGCAGCATACTGTAATAGTAAATTATAAATTCATCTAATATAAATACCATTATATTAAGCTGCAATTAAGCAATTAACATACCCACTCTTTTCACCAACATGCTGAAAGCTCTAAGTGCAGTCTGTTCAGGCTTGCATGGCCATGGTATGCATGCATTATGTATTATGTGTAAAGAATTGCAGTTTCTTTTTTGAAATGTCCTTTCTGAAGGTCACCTTGCTAAAATGATGGTTCCTATTATTTCCTTTTTATATTATTTTAATAAATCCTGTAAATGTGGATGAAGTCTTCGTAGCAGCCCTTGCCTCAAGGTGCTTGTCGTTTTAAAGATATTTTTTGCTGCCATAACACATGGACTAACTCTACTGGAGTCAGTAGGAAATAGGATAGTTCCTTTAGCATCTCTGAAATTCAGATTAAGCTATATTATATGTAAAAAACATGATTCACACCATCCTTTTCATAACTATAATCCCTCAGAAATTGATGCTTTTTTTGAGGGATAGGATCAGGTGGCCACAGTTTTAGCCTATGTCTAACTATAACCCCATTTGCAGCCTTCCAGACCAAACTGGGTGTCTCTGGGTCCTCTAATGACCTCAGTTACTGACTTTCTTGGAATGTGGAGTAGCAACCTTTCTCCTAAGGAAACTAGAGGATGCTGTAAGATCTTGTACGTTAATATGGCCATGACAGGACATTCATCTCAGAACTCAGTCTGGGGATGCATATGTCTCTGGGCAGATACTAAGCCCTTAAAGCTTGGAATTTGCTGAAGTATGGTGTTGATTCAGGACCAATGTGTGTGAAAGAAATAAGATTTGGCCTCCAACGTGTCACTGTTTTCCAATAGAGTAGACTGTTAGCAATACAATTCTTCTCTGCCTTCTTGATGTAGCAGTAAATGCATGGGGAGTTGTAAAAAGGGTACTGCTGGTGAATAAACTGTTCTATAGCAGATCCACAGGTTCCTACACCTGTAATTATTTTAAAGGATTTAATGGGTCTAGCACAAATATTTAGAAGAGCCAACATTGTTATTCTTGCTTATTGTTTTGTAACATGATTCTCCTTTTTTATCAAGAGCAAGTATTTTATCAAGAAGAAACAGACCCTTCCTGCCTACCTTGTTCCAATAGGAAGAGTAAATGCAATTTTTCATTCAAATTCAAAGCACAGAAAATACAAAGATGAAGCAGCCCTAATGTCCCTAAGGAGAGTTATTCTCCTAGTTTAAGGTGGGAATTACTTTGTCATTACACTATTATGCATGATGTTTCGTGAAGGATATTTGTAGATTGGGCTTGCTTGCAAATGGAGAACACATGTTAGTAGTTGTTCCTAGTAGCACAAATCTTTTGAGTCTACTTATCTATTTAACTCTTTCAATTACCTAGTGCCACCCTTTTTCCTGCACGTTTCTACTTGAATCAGTACAATGCCATTGCAGAAGCAGTTTGTCGATTATGACTCTTGCATTGAATGAGTGTTTACTAAGTACTCAGGAAAACAAAGCTGCTGTTAACAAAGAATAAATTGAATCTGACATTTCGATAGGCTTCCTTTTGGTCTCGCATGATGATAGTCTCATTGAAACACGAGCCATCATTCTTGACCAAACTCTGTGCTGCCCTGCCTGTGGAATGCAAGTCTGGCTATTCTTTGCATTCCCTTTGCAGGGGTTTTAATGACAAGAGGAAAATCCAGATCCAGAATTTGACAGGGATTACAAGACAGAGCTTTAAGATGTAAAACAGCAAAGGAAAACAACCAAACAAGCAATGCACAGTAGAGACACAAACCCTGAGTGGATTTCCTCTGAAGACATCTTTAGTATCTTACTTTCAGGTGTTCGTAGAAAGTTTCAGAGTTAACTGTGTTCACATACAAACCAGAAATGAACTCTCAGATATTTCTGATGAAAAGTTTGACCCTAAAAACAGTGTGCAAACCTTTGTGAAGTTTTGTGCTCACCGTTGTAGCCATTCTCATGGTCTTATGCTTCATGTAAAGAGAACTGACTGTGTTCAACAAAACTCCTCCTATGCATTGTTTACTTGTCAAAATGAGTAAGACACTTAGAATTCAAATTTGGGGTGGGTGTGGTGGGGAGGGAAAAAAACTCTGAAACCACTAGAATTTTTTGTTTACAAGATATTAAATTGTTTTATTTAATATAATATGAATTCCTAATTGTTCAAGACAAGTTTTGACTGTTCCCGACCTTTAAAGATAGAAATTTAGAGTCACAGAAATATACTTTTATGATAAGAAGAATACTTTCCTCCTAATATTTGGCCATCATCCCTTTCTCTCTAGCTGTAGAGAGCAAAGTAAGTGGAAGGAATTGGATTTCGACACTAGTTAACATCAAAAGAAATAAACAATCAAACAAAATCTAAACAAAACCCACTGACAACAAAAAAGAAAATCAACAAGTCAAATTCATAAAATAATTATTTTCTACAAAGAAAATTTTATGAATCAAATTAAGAATTAAATACATGAAATGCTAGAAAGCCCTTCCAGGTGGATAAAAAATAATTCTTTATGTTGCTAGATCTTTGTAGGTAGATCCTGGGAAAGAGTATGTAACTTTTAGCTGATTCAGAGAAAAAAAACCCTCATGGTACCCCAGTTGTTAACTCAAACCCATCATTTCACTTTGTCTTATATAAATAGTGATGAAATTGATAACTATTTTAAAATTATTTTAAAATTAGATAGAAAACCAAATAATGACTTCAATGGCAGCTATCAGATTGGCTCCCATTTTATAATGGATCTTCTATGTACAAAATTTATGCAGCAGAATAATGGAAGTGCTGCCTTTTTCAAAACACCCTGCCTTGACAAACAATCTGCATGACCTATGTATCATGGGAAGAGATCCCGTATCTCCTCATTAACACTGACAAAAAGTACATGTACAACTTCTGTTGTGATGGTAGTTTTGGACCACACCGAATGAAATTTTTGCTGTATCTTAGATTAAATAACAGCATGTCGAAGCATGATAGTTTCCAAGAAATTCAGTTTTCTCTGAATTCAAGCAAGCTTGCTGGAGGAAGTGCTAAGTTAACCAGTCTCCTAGACAGAAATCAAATTTTTACTGCACATATTCAGAAAATATTTAGTTATAATTATGTGATCACTACTGTCCCTTATTTAAATTGCTTAACTGTCCCTTTAAAATGTGTGCAAAGGGAACATACGGATGAAGTGGTGTAATTTCACACATTAGGCGATTGAAACTTTGAAGAACATATCAGTCTCACAGCCTGCTGTTGAATGCAGTACTGCAAGCATGTCTCTGGCAGGCTTGGATTATGCCACCAGCATTTTGCAAATGAAGACATTTTGGTTTCTTGTACTTGATGGTGCAGCGTAAGTGAGGCTGTCTCTTGTGCACTTAAGATCAGGAGGAATCAGGAGGAATACTTTAGCATCAGGAGAAATGATTGACATTGGCATAAGTCTTCATGCTATCGTTCGTGGGGAGTGTTAGCTATTGAAACAGCTGTTCTGTTATCCACACATACTGCCAGAGATGTGCTGCGAAGGTCAGAATTATTCTGGTTTCAGCACATACCTTTGTCCTCAGTAATCAGTTTTGTGGTCAGTGCATATTTTCTGGCACACACATGCTTCCAGTGGTGTATTATATAAATGATAAAATACAGATATCCTCTCTCCTCTCTCCTCTCTCCTCTCCTCTCCTCTCCATCTTCAGAGATTCATTCACTAATTTTAGATATAATTTAAGCTTCAGTGTTATTTTTTCCACCCCCCCACCTCCACTTAACTAGAAATGACATCCTTTCTAATTGAAAATCCACTGGGTACTTGGTAAAATTTCATGCCATTCCTCTTTTCAAATCAGTAGTTAATACTCTTGCCTCAGTAGTTTTACTTTTCAATTTCCTGGTGTAAACACAAAGTGAAAAGGATGCAAAGACTGTCAGGGTAAAGTTTCAAACTGCTTCTCAGGTCTCACCTATATTTGTATTATTAATCTAGCTGAAGATCACTTCAGAGGCGTGTAGCAGGGACAAACACCACCCTTTACTGCTGGAATGACCAGTAGTAATTTTATAAGAACTTTCATTGGTTTCAATGGCCAGAGCTGTGGCCTTTAGGCAAAAATTGACCTTAGACCGCCTTTCAGAGTCAAGGCAATGGAACCCAACATATTAAATGCCCAAATTCTCTGTTCCAAAGTAAAATCCAAGTACAAAAATTCATTTTTGGGAGTTATAAGGGAAAAGTTTCACTTCAAAAGAGAACAGAGCACCCTGAGAGGGAAGTGATGGCATTACCAGAAGATAAATACAAAGAAGGGAGATAGATTCCTCTATTACTATAGAAATAATCTCAAGCAACCTGTCCTCCTGATTTCCTTCTTCCTTGTACTAAGCTTTTCTGCAGAAATTAACACTAAAGCCTTACACCTTACTCCCCACCCCTCGAGAAGGACAAATACCACTGCTCTTGGACATTACCGTGGGTGAGGGAAAGGACAGACAGACAAATAGAAGTGGTGGTGGGTTGGGGAGCAGCATGAAACCAATTCACATTTGACTCGTCCCCCTCACCAGTGACATCTGAAAACTTAGGCTGTTTTTATGTAAGCTCATGTAGCAACACACTTCTGTGGACAAATAACCTCACATTTCCTTTTATAATTAGTGCTGTTACATAGAACCCAAGCTTACACAAATGTCCCCAGTGACATGATTAACTTCAGAGGTACTAGTCAGCAGGAGTCAGTCACAAAGCATAAACTAATTAATGTTTGAGAACAAGGATAGTACAAGAGAGGTCACCCATCTGATGTGCATTTGAGGATTGCCAAGTAAAAATGAAAGGAAGCATAACACATAATCTTCAGAGAGTTATTTCAGCAATATCTGGAGAAACTGTGATTGCTTTCCTGAGTGCTTCTCTGTTCCTGATTTTCTCTTTAAATGTGGCAAAAAAAGGAAAGTACAGATGGGAAAAGATAACTGAAATCTTACACAGATTCAACTGTCCAAGAAAAATATAGAACACAATAAGTTTACAAGAAGTACCAAACATACAAAAATACAAAAAAAATAGACTTTGTGTCTGATATTCTGGTATTCGGTTATGACAAGGTGTTGTGGAATGGAAGAATTAATCCAATATTTTTATCTCTCCAGATTTCTTTTACTTTTCACACAGCAGACTGATTTTCTTCTTAGGCCCAGATGCTCCATCCTAATTCTGTTATGATAAGCATTTAAACATGCTCTTATATGCTGACCTCTGTGAGAATGAAAGTAAAACATCTGCTGAATACTTTGCTTAATAAATATAGATGATTAATATATACTTAAGTGCTCTGATGAAATGTGAGCTGTTTTTACAATGTTCTTATTTTATACACAAGGATGGGAAGTTTGAAAATATAAAATAATAGAACTACACTGATTTTTATTAACTGGTGATCCTGTCCAGCCTGATTGGTTTCACTTCTGCATCTGCCAGATAATATTTTATTTATAATTCTCCGTTTAAATATAGCACAATCATCTCTGATTCACTGTGGGTGATCGGGCACTGGAACAGGCTCCCCAGGGAGGTGGTCACAACACCCAGTTGGACTGAAGTTAAGAAGTGTCTGGATGATGCATTCAGTTCCATGCTATGTGCAGCCAGGAGTTGGACCTGGTGATCCTTATGGGTCCCTTCCAACTCAGGAGATTCTATGATTTTATGAATTTTACTCCTCCTGTTTTGCTGGGAACCTGGGAGATGCTGGTGAGAAAACCCAGCAGTAGCAGGCCAGCAACAAGTCATTTACTTTTGTACCCAGATAACAGCCCAAGAAGGGTATAGGAAGTAAACAGAGACAACATGGTCATCAGGGAGAACAAGAGATGAAATGAGCTGGAAAAAAATGTTCGGAAACAACATGTAGTCCATAGGAAGGACAGGGCAAGGAGCATGAGTTCTGGAGACTCTCAAAGGACCCATGGGCAGACTGAACAGGACTGCTTTGAGGCATATACAGGCTATAAGTTTAGCAAGAATAAGATAAACTGATATAACTGGATATAAGATATAACGTATATGATGCTGTGGAGGCACAGGGGATCTCTGACCCAGAGGCCATTCTCCTAGACCTAGTGCAGATTTGTACCCAAACATCTATATTTCTTGCTATAACTCTCAGACTAATCCAGACTAAAGAGGCAACCCACTAAGAACATAACTAATGTTATCTGTTCCTCCTCTGATTTATGTGAGAGATGTTGGTTGATAAACTAAAAAACAGCATCACTTTTGATTCGTATAATTATCAATATTTCACATATTTATTTATTTTTTTCACAAGAAGAATCTTCCCATTCACACATCAACCAGGACCAATAAAGAACATTCAAATATCGCAATCAAGATGCAAATGTGAAAAAACAGATTTTACTTTTTCCAGGCCATCTTAACTTGATCTCAGTGTCCATATATATATATGTGTGTATATATATGAACAAACAGTGTTTTTTTCCAGGGTTACAATTTATACAGAAAAGTATCAACAGTTTTACTTATCCTTTCATCTCTCCTTCCTGAGCTGCTCTATAGAAGAACAAGAATTCTTTCAAGTGTTGTTCTGGTGTTCAGTCTACATCTCTTCTCTGTAGTCTCTCTTCTGCAAGAAAAGAACTATAGGCAGACTGAAATCTTGACACAGAGATTTTGCTCGAAGCCAGTGTGACCTTATAGTTCAACAGCTCCATTGGCTTCTGTATTTCTAAAAATAAATGGGCAGGATGTTTATACAAGAATTCTGCTCATTAAATGGAATTTTTCTGCCTTTTCTTTAGGTACTTGTCTAACAGAAAACCTAATAAATGCATATGGTAAGAGACAGGCAATGAATTTGAAAGATGCTCTAAACATGAAGTCCTCACAGAAGTTCTACTTGAGATGCAAAAGTTGGTCTTTTTGGCAACGTCTAAGAGAAAACAAATTCAGATTAAATAAAGTTGTTGAGGGTCAGTGAACTGTTGAGATTTCTTTGACAGTCATACAGACATTTCTGTTTATTAAATTAGAAGTGGCACTGGACAATATACTGATATAGAAATAAAAAGGTGTCGCTTTCAGCCTTAAAGTAAAAGTACTGGAGGAATTTAGTGCAACTATAGCATTTAATCCTCATTCTACTTCCCTAGTATTCACCTGCTTTATTTGTCAAGGCATATAAAAAGCAAAAAAGCAGATGCTATGCTTGTGTGTAATTTAGGCGAAACTACCTCCCTTTAAGCAGGAAGGACTGTCACTAATATTTATTCTAATAAATATACCAATGGGTGAGGCTTCTGTCTTTCACATCCTCTCATTATGCTTAGCACATTGCCTCATTACTTGAAGCCCAAACCTCAGTACATCAGTGTAGGCTGCTAGAAGACACACTCCCTCGGTCAGATCGTTAGAGAAGCTTTAATCCTTTAGAACAATTTTTCAATACTGTTTACACCAGGGACTTCCTTGTACAAATCCTCTTTACACAAGACAAGAATAACACAGGAAGAAACTATTTGTCTCTGATCTCTGCAAAGAAGGAGAGCAAGCCTAAGTCCTCAGGGGGCTTTCTATCATTTAAACTAACCAGGAGGGGATTAATCAAAGATATCTTTGCTGCATGATGTAGAGCCAGCTTCAAAGCTACAATCACATTGATCAGTGAACAACAGAACAACACTCACAAACATCTTATGTTTTAAGTTGAGGTAGAGCAGAGACTGAAATGCCCTGTTTTTTCATCACTCGTTCTTTCCCATCAAAACAACAGCAGGGTACCATCATGTCCTGGAATCCAAAGAGCGTTGGTCAGGTATTTGCATGGGAACTCAGCCCTGCATGGCAACAAGGAGCAAGCGTTGGACTCTCTACAGTGATTTTATGTACTCATTTCTTCCCAGAAAATCTAGCCTCCTTACTTAGGGCCTTTTAAAATCTGTCTTGTATGCAAGCAAGTTTCTTCTATTAATAGCAGATCGATTACTTCTGCATAACTCAATTTTTACCATTCATGAACAGTGTTGTTTCCATCCTATCATGAGAGTACACACCTGAAATACTGTAGTGACAAAACCACCCTATTGCCATCAATGAGAAAAGTGAATAACCTTTCAGATCCAAGTCCTGCATGAGGAATTGCCTGGGTGTCTTTGGTCTGTTGAAGGTAGAAATAATTCTCCCCACAGCAGCCCTCACAGCACTGTGCTGTATATTGGCAGCCAGCCAATATACCGCAATATTGTGTCAATAACACACCAGTACTTTGGGAGCTGCTGAGCAGGGCTGGCACACACCAGAAATAACTCTCAACCATTCTCCCCCTCACCAATGGGCTGGGAGTGGGCAAGATCTTGGGAGGAGACACAGCTGGGACAGCTGAACCAAATTGACCAAAGGGTGATTGCATACCACATGGCATTTCCTCAGCAATAAAAAGTTCAGAGACAAGTGGGAGGAAGTTGGGGTTTTTGTTATTTTTGATAGTCTTCTTTTAGATTATTTGCTATGCATACTGAAGTCTTGCTTCATGGGAAGTGGCTGGATATTGCCTGCTCATGGAAGTAAGTTTTGCTTTCTAACTACCTATATCTTGACCTATCATTTTCTTTGTATCTTATTTTTGTCCCCTTGCTGTCCTACTGGAGAGGGGAGTGATAGAGTGTCTAGGTGGGCACCTGGTGTCCAGTCAAGGTCACCCCACCATACATGGATGCCTTGTAAACTGAATAACAGCTGTAAAGCTCATTAAGAAAATGGAAGAAGTTTTTCTGACTGAAAAATTACAAATACTCTTTTTCATGAATCTCAGTTAAAAAATCCATTCTACTAAATTAGTTTTCTAGTTTTGTTTAAAGTGAATAACATTTCTTACATTTGAAGAAAAAGTTAAACTGCAAAAAAATGCACTGCAAAAAATTTTCTCTCATGAAACACCTGTCCATTTTCATCAGTTAGCTTTACATAAGACTTAGCTTTATCCAGAACTGATGAGAAATTTTCTAATACATTTTTGCCATTAAAATTTTCAGAAAAAGATATTATTTTTTTCAAAATGTATCATCTTCTAGGTCTGTAATTATTCTTTTTTTCTTTTTGGTATCAGGGAAGTACTTTTGGGGAGACAAAAAAGTCTGGCCATGACAAAATGCTGGTAACTACAAGATTCAGTTGAGTGTTATGGATAGATCAATTCTCTGATATACATAATTTAAAAAGGAGTTTTTCCATAAGTGTCTTGCTGTGTAGCCAAGGTCCTTTATCATCAAATGGTGGAATGTTAATCTCCACCTTACTAGTGTGGTTTATATTTAATTATTTATACAAAGACAAACAGATGCAAGAAGATTTCATATCCCTACTAAGTGATCTAGTTAGCTAGCCTGTTGGTTGTATTTCAGTCTCTATTTGTCTCCTGATTTTTCTTTCTCATTGAAAAACTTAAAAATATTTTGTTTGTATGCCAATATTATGAAAAAACAAATGTCAACAACAGAAAATGTTTTAGTTGCGTGGAGTTGTTTTTCTATAGATAATGAAGCTATTCCTGAACTCTCAGAAGAATGCAAAGCTGAAGCTGACAACAGCATCACAGACTTTTGTATGCTTTTGCTAAATATTATGCCATTTCTTCTTTTTGAGATATGTCCATTTCCTCTTCAGCTGGTCTCATAGGATGGCAAACCTCAGTAGAGTACTAGCTCCTGCTCAGGTTGCCTTTTCCCTGGAGATGTTATTGCTCTCTTCTGTTGCAAAGAATATTTAGTGCCCAGGCAGCTGGTAAGACAAAAAGAGGAAGATCACAAGGGAAAAAGCAGCGCTTGTGATTTAGGTTCATTAGCTGCCACATTTGATGCTCTTTCTAACAAGTCTGACATCTCTCATTAGAGAGCCCAGGACTGGTGATGGCCTACAGATGCTCTTGTCCTGTCTTCTCTATGTCATCTCTCTTGCTACCCCTGACTTTGTGAGAAATTCCCCCTTTTAGGATGCTTTTGTCTGTGATAATTGGAAACAAATGACCTGTTGTGAAGGAAAGATTAATTAATTTTTTTCTGCACTTTAAGAACACTTTATCGAAGTAGAGCTAGTCTCTGCTCCCTCATGGTTCTCTGTGCTGCTGAGACAAATATTGGAACAGGAATAAAATCCCCTGAGCTAGACCCTGAGTAAAAAAAAAAAAAAAAAGAGAACTGTTCAAGGAACCAGAAGAGTTAAACCCCTTGAGAAATGTGGAGAACAACTGGAGGAAGTTTAAAAGGAACTGCAAGCAATGGGCAGCTGCAAAAAGGAAGACAGAAGGCAGCCTTGTTTCTGACAGCAGGTGGTTTTGAACTACTTGATGTTTTAATGGTTTTCAGTAGCTCAAGCAGAGAGGTTAACTCTGAAAGTGCAGTGCAGAATTCAAGGAGTACTTCACACTTCACATAAAAATGAAGCACGTGAACAATTTTTAGATAGACTCAGGAAAAGGGTTTTCAAGAATATGTGGAGGAATTTGTACAATTTCATGTTGTACAAAGTATCTTTTTGAGGTTTGGTGTTAACACAGTCCTGGACATCTGACTAAATCATGAAACTGTCTAGGGCAAATCATTGCAAAAGAGATTACTGAAAGGTTCAGAATTCACCACTGAGACAGTGTTGTTTTTTTTTGTGGTCCAAAAATATTGTTCGCTGAAGCCCCTAAGATGTAACCGGTGTGAGCACATGTTAGAGGTGATGGAATATCTGAAGCACTGCAAGGTTGGATACCTGAAGCATGAAGACACGTGGAGCAGTTCATGATTAAGGTCTCAATGGTGGTTCACAGGATTGAAAAAATATTTTGGTGAAGTATACCTATATGTAAGTGTCAACAGGGAAATCACAACACAGATGAGGAATGTAACAGTAATACTTTTAGTTCAGAAATACTCTTCTTGGGAAATACAATGCCACAAAGTGAGATAAATGTACTGTTAATTTGAAATAATGTGGAAAATGCATACATTTTAATTCAGACAGAGGTGTGTAAGTCAAAGCAAAGAGAAACAAAGCAATAATCAGCACCTGAAGGTAAATGGATGGAGTTCAGTGCTTATAGTAAATCAGACCCTGGTTGATTTTGTCTACTGTTAGACTAATAATCTAGAAGTGTCTAAATGGGCAATATAAATACTTTCTCTCTGCAAAGCGCTTTCCAAATCTGTAGTCAATGGAGAAAGACTGATTCTCAGCAAGTGAATTTCTATGAGGGTGTCTGTCTCACTCCCTCTCTCTGTAAGGAAACCTCAGGTACCCTCAGGGCACTTCACACTAGTCTTTCTTCTAAGTTTTGGAAATGGAATTATATGGAGTAAATCTGAGTATAAAGAAATATACAGATGGAAGAGATATGTTTATGATGCTACTAAGAAAATCCAGAGCAGCTGGCTAATAGGCAGGGCTCAATCAGATGGTGACCCGGATGCAAGAGCACAGATCCAAAAATCATTAAAAAAGACAAGAAGATGTCTTCTGGTCAGAGGAAAACTGTCAACAGAACCTCAGCAGCTATCCTTCTTTCCAAACTGAAGTCCTTAGATCAAAGTCGATGGGCATGGTTTTCTGAAGATTGTAAATTAGAAGATTTGCAATGAAAAAAAACCAAATGGGTATTGCAGATATAAAGGTGGAACATGTAACTTCTTGTGCACAACTAAAGACTTAATATATGCAAAATGAGAATCTTCTTCACTATCTGCAGAGAGAGAAATTTTGAGTGATGGATGCTGCTTATTTTTTTATGCCTCTTGTATCTGCTGCCTTCTGAGGTTATATGAGGTTGTGTACTGGTCAGAGAAATGTTAATTTAGCTCTGTGAGCTCAAGACTATCAAAACACAATACTATAGTTCACTAATTTTACTACCAAAAGTGATTCCTTGTTCCTCCCCCAAACACACAGAGATAATTTTATGCTTATTAGAAGTATTTTCTTAACTGAAGACAAAAGAGAGATTTTTTCTTTCTTTTTCCTTTTAAAATAGATGCTCTTAAATCATTTGGCTAAAGCACTCTGGAATCAGTTCTAGAACTGCCTTGTCAAAAAAAGAAAATGTTCATCTTTCTCAGCTGAAAAGTGAACTGTGACTCCTGAGGACAACGTGTTGCACAGAGAATAGGTCTACTAACTGTGTATTGCTGGGATAAAGTGTTTCAAGGCTGTATTTTCAGAGGTGCATCTCAATGTTATGCGGGACAAGATGTCAAAAAACAATTCCAAAAGGATTGGTGGGAAGCATACAGACATCATGTAAGTGTTAAAAAATGTAAGACAAGCACCAGAAGTGTCTTATGCTGATCTCAGGAGAAAAGCAGCATTGAAGTCAGTGTCAAACCTTGCTGTTTGGCAAAACACATTGATCAAATAAAAAAAAAAAAATGCAAAGGTAGAAGAATAGAAAAAATCGTGTCCCGGAGAAAGCAGAGCTGCTTACATGGCACAGAATAAAAAACCAAACAAACCCTTGCCCATTGCTTTCACTTTCCTAGGACTATCTTCGTATAAATTAAGCTGCTGTGTTCATGCATATCAATATTCTTCATCAGACATGATAATCTGGCATATCAATGTCAGTGGGATGACAAACACGAGTCTAAGCAGTTTGCCAGGAAATTACCCGTTTAGACATTTCACCACTTGTCTTCATTGTCCAGAACCCTAGAGGCTGGCACGGAGCAGTGTGGGGAAAAAAATTAACTTTTTGTTAAAAAGCCGTTAGGTCACACTCTGATCTATCAGTTTAGAAAACAGCAGGAGGGAAGTATGGTTTGTTCCCTGCTGGGTTTTCTGCACATCAGAAAAACAACAAAAGTCTTCCATATTAGAAACTCATGATAGAAATTTGCGGAGTAGATGGGGTTACTATGTATTAATAAGAAGAGCAAAACTCAGAAACTGAAAAACAAGAAGAAGAAATAAGCATTGCTTTTTTGCTTATGTCCAGGAGTCACAACCTGATGTTTCCCAGGGAACAATTTACTTCTCTCAGCATCTTCCTAGCTCCCAAAACTCAATAAATACTGAATCTTAAAGGAAGGAGTTCCCTTATTTTTTTTTTTTATTTGTGCAATGGTTAAACGCAGGTGAGACTTCAATTAGAAATTATATTTATAAAATTTATGAGGTTTTAGAGCCTGTGTCGTTCAGACCACATAGAGGATGGATTGCTGTGGGGTATGCAGAAAAAAAGAAAGTAGGTTCTTGTCTTCTGGTGGCACTTACTACAGTTTTCCCTGGCTTTTGCTAGAAAGGTTCTCAACTATTTTATACCAGAAGAAAACCAATGTGTCAAAGCATGTGACCACACAGTCCAATTGACTGCACAAAGTCCAAAGTTATCCATACAATTACTGTCCAAAATAAGTAAAAATTCCTGGGCTGTTACAGATGGCAAAAGCAGTTTTTGTCCTACTTGGGTAGTTCTTGTGACAATGTGTGCCATATATGCCTCACATATACATTTAGTCCTTTGGAATAAGCTTTTTCACGCAGTTCAGCTGATTTAGTACAAATTCCATCATAAAATATGGTAATGCATAAACTCTACGTCCTCCTGTGTTGTATGCAGTTTTTGTATTAAACAGATGTGAAAGTCTAATAAATCCTATTCACATGGCTGGAAAAATAAAATATAGGGAAACTGCACCCCAAGACCACAGAGTTATACTTCAAAAATAGGCCTGAAGGTAAAGTGTGGCCCTCAGGCTGAGAACAGTTAATGACTGCAGACTGGAGTGCAATCCACAGTTTACAAGCTGGATTTGAATTTGAGCTTCTATGTTTGTAGCTATAAAACTAACCACCCCACTAACAACCCACAGAGACCAGATGGACCTGTAATTAATGTGGAGTACTAATTAGACCAAAGAAGTGATACACAAGGAACGAGATTTTTGTTTCACCTGCTTGTGGGGTGAATTTTCCCAACACTCAGTGAGATGTATATCTGTGGGAGTTACTGATAAGCAGGGGGAGAACAGCAATGGCTTTCAGATGAGCTAGACCTGCATGAGAGCATCTGCTCAAAGGTAGTAGGAGGGAGCAACATGGTTGTGTGGCCTCAACTCTACTCCTAAGAGAATAAGCAAATTACAACACTTCTAAGTTGTAGAAACCAACTCCAGACATCCATACTACCGCTTCATGGTCCATGTCCTTTCTAGACAGCTGCTGAATTCAGACAGGTAATCCCCAAAATGATCTATTATAGGCCATTATAGGGGGTGAATCACTCCTTGGGCATGTCTATTTTTCTAGACTGAATAAAAGGAAAATTTAGGGAGACTTAGGGCCTTTTGGTAGGTAATATTTGGTGAGATAAATGCAGACTCAGGTAGATCCAATAAAATGGATACAGTTTTCTCTTGGTTCCAGTGATTTTTGCAATGAATAACTACAGCAAGCTGAATCTGTACACTTTTGATTGCATTGCAATGGATGCTAGGTGCTCTCTGGCACCTAAGACTACCCTTAGTGTATAGGCCAAGGTGGGAAGGTTTCATATTGGGAAAATGGAAAAAAAAAAAGGCAATAGGGGGCTACCACATTTTCTCCCTTCCTCTAGCAGGTTGCAGTGTATCTTGGCAGAGCTGGTCCATGCTAGAAAGAGCCATTCCACATCTGTCCTAATGGAATGGTGCCCTTAAGAATGATTGAAGTGGAAAGAATATGAACGTTCATCTTAATGCCTCATACCAGCACAAGTACATTTACTATGTTATTCCAGGCAAGTAAGCTCATGTCCGTACCACTGGAGTGTAGAGCTCTATGCAGTAGGTTTTCCACATCCATATTGCCTGTACAGTGCAACCTCTTGAGAAAAACTGTCTTCTGGTCCTTTTTGCTAAGACAAGAACTTGATTTGCAACATATATGCAGTGGACATGACTTGGATATGTGTGACATGGAGTGAAAGAGGCACTAAACCCATCTAACAGTAGATGCACATGATGAAATAGGTGAGCTTCTGCAAAATTTCTTTTTCCAGATATAAACTTCACAGATTTTAATTTCCAGAAAAGTTCTTTTTTTTTTTTTTTTTTTTTTTTATAGCTGCAATAGCAGCAGTATGAATCTGTGCATTCATTACCTACATAGAGCAGCTTGACTTTTTTTACAGTGACTCATTGAAGCCTGAGGTCACTGAGTAGGAAGGTTTCAAAGACCTGCTAAGGAAGCACAGTCCCTGTCAGGAATTTTTGATATAGATTATCTCTACCTTGTGCAGCTGAGCCACTGACAAAGTGATTTCACAGGAGATCTTTATATATATTTGAAAGGTGATTCACTCAGCCTTGGAGACAACAGACATTGAAGGCAGTCGACTGCAGCACTGGAAAAATCACTCTGTGGTGCTAAATACTTTTTTGTAACTGACAGAATCATTATTTTTTGTGTGCACTGTAGTTCCTTTGTGTCATATAAGCTCTCATTATCATATACTTTTTAAGGTTAAAAATCCCTGCTGGATGACACAGGTAAACCTGAGCAGAAAGAGAAACAATTAATGGACCTCAAAAGGTTTTGAGGTTCCATATGGATAAATGCAGATAGATTTGAAGGTGATGCAGCTAAAATGTCTCCTTCTTCTCCTCACCTCTTTCCCCTGCCTCTCCTCCCTTTTTTGTTTCCTTTCTTAAGCCAAAATGCTTTGATTTCAAAATCAGATACAGGCTTAACAATCTCAGCTTTTCATTTACTATGTCACCAAATTTTTTAACTTCACTCTTGTTTAATAGATCATTTGTACAAGCCACATCTCTTGATCAGTTTTATTTCTATTTTATATCCATTTAGGTTCCTTTTACCCCAGCTGTAATAGAAGCAGTATGAGTCATTACCTTCCTGCCAGCAACCTGACTGCAGAAGGTTTTTACTTTTGGTTCAGGTCTGAGTTGAAATCAATAAATGCTCCTAACTGCCTGTCTGTCTGTCTCTTTTTAGGGTTTCTTTTTTTGTTGTTTGGGTTGGTTTTTTTTCTTTCCCCAAAATGCACCAGTGACTTGGAGAGAGAGATATAGAGGATTTCACTGATATAATACTGACAATAAAGAATGTTAATTTATGATAAAAGAAATTTTTGATATCATTAAAGCTCTGGGTGTCATTACGTGTTGTTCTGACTGAACTATACTTGTGTTGTGGGTATCCAATCATAATGTTTGTTCTTTGCAAAACTGACCCATTTTTAGCAGTCTTCTTGATGGACAGCAAAGATGCAGCTCTCAGGTTATTAGACTCAGGTCTTCTGCAATTCTTCTGACAAAAAATGACGGGTTTTGGGATAACATTTCTCTAGCATATTGAATCAGAAATCATGGGCATAACCATTACTAAATTTTCATGCTTAAAGTTCAGCTGCTTTCTCTGAACCTCTGGGTCTGGGACAGCCTGGAACAGTGATCTGCCAGATTTTCTTTTTCATTACAAATTTAGGCAGAAATGAGAAATTGTTGCTCCAAATTGAGCTGAAACTAAATATCAGCTTTGTAAAACCATTGTAAAATGTATTGACCCTTTAAATAACTTCATACCAGTTATTTAAAGAAATACTATAAACCCTACCTGCATATTAAAAGCCCACCACTTCAGCTAATCCAATGATGAAAAAGCAATACAATTAATCTTCAAATGGTTGTCTCTATATTCAGAATGAAAGCTCTTTTTGTAGTAAAGCTGTTTTTGTCCAGGAAGGAGGATATTCTATACTAGTATGAGATGTTTTATGCTCAACATGAAAAGTTCATGGGAAGCAGTTTCCCATGGTAGGAGTTGTATGGACATAACTGTTTAAAATGCTTGGTCTATGCAGGAAAATTTGTTAAAGGCAGAGTACACTGCAGCAAGAACAGTGTACCTAGTAATCAAAGTGGGAACCGTGGGTAAAAGGGAGCTCATTCTACCTAAATTGGCCATGGACCAATTTGCTGAGTTGACCCTCATCACAGGGAGGTGTAGCCTGGTGCCTCTCTAGCCTGGTGTGGCCAACAGATTATTACCCATTGCTTATCTTCCAGGCAGGAGGTGAGGAAGCTGCATCCCATGGTTTGAAAAAAAATAAGAAAGATTTAATGACCCTGGGACAGTTGGTGAAAGACTCTGGGGTGCAACTTATTTTCTCTTCCTTCCTTCCAGTCTGGGAGGTGATGTGGAACAGAACAGAAGGATTGGGGCTATGCATTCATGGCTCAGGGACTGGTGCTTCAGGCAGGGTTTTGGATTCTTCTGGTATGGGTGGTTTTATAAGACTCCAGGCCTGACAGGAATGAAAGGGCTTATCTTCCAGGGGGAGTAGGGTTCTAGGAAAAGAGTTAGCTAACCTCATCTGTAGGGCTTTAAACAAGATTCGAAGGGGGGTGGAGTTATTGCTGGGTCCCTGTTAGCTGGACAGAGTTCTGGTAATAATGAGAACCAGAAGACCTCACACTCCCCTAAGGTGAAAGCAGTGTGCTTGGCTGCTCTCGGAAATGCCTGTACACCAATGCACACAGCACGGGCAACAAACAGGAGTTAGAAGTCTGTGTGTGGTCAAAGGGGTATGACATAGTAGTGACCAAAAAAACTTGGTGGGACTATTCCCATTACTTGAATGTGTCCATGAGTGGCTATGTACTTTTTAGGAAAGACAGGACAACAAGGAGAGGAGGTGGAGTGGCTTTATTTGAAAGAGCAACTTGAATGCATTGTGTTCAGGAGCAGACAATGAACCAGTTGAAAGTTTATGGGTGATAATTAAAGGACAGGCTGGCATGGGGGATACTATTGTGGGTGTCTATTACAGGCCTTCTGATCAAGAAGAGGATGTTGATGAAGCTTTTTACAGGTAGCTGAGAGTAGTCTCGCAATCATAGGCCCTGGTTCTTATGGGGGATTTTAACTACCCAGATATTTGCTGGAATGCCTACACGGCCAGCCACTCGCTGCCCAGGAGGTTCCTCCAGTGCATCAATGGCAACTTCCAGATGCAGATGGTGAATGAGCCCACTAAGAGAGGAGTGCTACTGGATCATGTTCTTGCTAACAAGGAAGGACTGGTTGAAGCACTAAAAGTTGAAGGTAGACTTGGCTGCAGTGACCATGAGATGGTGAAGTTCAGGATCTTATGTGGCAGGAGAAGAACCTCAAGTAGGACCACAACCTTGGACTTTGGCAGGGATGACTTTGGCCTCTTCAAGCAATTACAGGGGGAAGTCCCATGGGACAGAGTACTGGAAGGAAAAGGGGCCCAAGGTAGTTGGCTCATATTCAAGGACCGCTTCTTCCAAGCTCAAGATCAGAGCATCCCAATGGGGAAAAAATCGAGAAGGGGAGCCAGGAGACCTGTGTGGTTAAAAAAGGGGACTGCTGGGTAAACTCAAGTGGAAAAAGAAAGTCTATAGGTCATGGAAAGAGGCAATGGCTACGTGGGAGGAATATAAGAATATTGTTAAAGAATGTAGAGTGGCAACTAGGAAAACTAAGGCCTCCTTGGAGTTAAACCTTGTAATAGAGGTTAACAGGAAGGGTTTCTTCAAATATATAGATGCCAAAACTAACATTAGAGGCAGCACAGGTCCACTGATGAATGAGGTGCGTGACCTGGTGACTGAGGACTGTAAGAAGGAGTTACTTAATGACTTCTTTGCCTCTGTCTATACTGTTGGAGACTGTTTGCAGGAGCCCCAGATGTCAGAAGTCTCAGAGAAATNCACAGGTCCACTGATGAATGAGGTGCGTGACCTGGTGACTGAGGACTGTAAGAAGGAGTTACTTAATGACTTCTTTGCCTCTGTCTATACTGTTGGAGACTGTTTGCAGGAGCCCCAGATGTCAGAAGTCTCAGAGAAATCCAGGATAAATGAGGAGCCTGCCTCAGATGATGAGGACTTGGTTGGAGACCAGTTAAGCCATCTGGACATACATAAATCCATCAGTCTGAATGGGATGCACCTGAGGTTGCTGAGGGAGTTGGCAGGAACCATTGCTAGGCCACTGTTAATCATCTTTCAGAACTTCTGGGAAATGGGAGAGGTGCCTGAGGGCTGAGGGAAAGCAAATTTCACCCCAGTCTTCAAAAAGGGCAAGAAGAAGGACCCAGGTAACTACAGACCAGTCAGCCTCCCTTCCATCCCAGGAAAG
>VXBZ01009411.1:484337-524054 GCA_013399135.1 Heliornis fulica
ACCTTCTCCAAGTGAGTCCTCTCCCACAGGGCCTCAGCTCTTCAACAACTGCCCCAGCGTGGGTCACTTCTATAAACTCATAGAATGTCTCTCAGTCTCTCAGTCCCAGACTGTTGGTCTCCTGTAGAGTCACAAGCCCCCCTCCCACCCTCCCCCCACAGCAAATCTGCTCCAGCGTGGGTCTCTCTCTCTTTCTTCCTCTTATCTCTCTCCATGGGCTCCAGGTGCTGTCAGAGGCTTGCTCCAACATAGGTCACAGCATCTTTCATATTCCTTCAACTGCTTCATGTTATCTCTCCAAGTCGGGTCTTTTCATCCTCCATGGGCTGTG
Source organism: Heliornis fulica (assembly GCA_013399135.1). Taxonomy (NCBI): domain Eukaryota; kingdom Metazoa; phylum Chordata; class Aves; order Gruiformes; family Heliornithidae; genus Heliornis; species Heliornis fulica. The sequence goes on from VXBZ01009411.1 coordinate 484,669, forward strand.
GGGAGACACCCACGCCACCATGGTATTCTCCACAGGCTGCAGGGAATCTTCTCTCAACACCTCCTCTTCCCCCACTTCACAGACCTTGGTGTCTTCGACGTTTCTTACATCTCACTCCCTTCTCTGGTGGCAAAATGCAGCTGTTTGCGGGTTTTATTTTTCCTCTAAAATGTGATTCCCAGAGGCACTGATTGGCCCAGCCTTGTCAGCAATAGAGTTTGGCCTTGGGAACCCAGCAGGTATTTACTGTGTCAGAACTCAAAGAAGCTTCTAGCTGCTTCTTAAAGAAGTCACCCTGCAAAACCACCACAGAACTTGATGAACTTTGAGATGCCTTCCAACCCAAATCATCCTATGCTTCTGTGATTCTGACTATGGCAATGACATTTAGCATTGACATTACAAGGTGCTGCAAGAGTCTCAGGATATCTGAGCCAAAATAATCACCATATCATGAGGATTTTCAGTCTTTCTGACAAAGTTAAGGAATGGTGGAGTTCCTGCATACCTTATGCACCTTCACTCTGTGTCTGTCTGAATAACCTCTCCACATTTCTCGGTTTCTGTGAGTTATCACAGGATGTAAACAGTGTGTAAATAAATTTTTGAATAATAAATAAACACAGCAGCATATAGATTTTTTTTGGTCATTTGTTTCCTAATGAAGGTGATTGTAGGTTGTATTCTGTCATTGTTAAGGAACATATTTTCTTTTGGATGTGGTTTTAGTTCTAGGGTCCATGTCGAGCCTCTTCATGTAAGGGTGAAATAATCTGAAGTTGATCATTCCTGAGGGTGATTAATTTGCAGAGCTATGCCACCTCCACACCCATTTAAAGCAAGGCTTTCCCTAACCTGCTTGAGGATTGTCTATGGTGGGTTCCTCAGAGGCAGCTTCACTCTTAAAGTGCAGTCTTATACATGGTAATTTACTGATTTGTTTCAAAAATGAAAGAGCTCAATTTTTGGAGACCACCTTGCTTATAAAGGTAGTTCACATGAGACTGCCACCAAGTGCCCATCCATCTCTTTGCCTAAAGCTACTAGCCCCAAAACAGAAACAGCAAACTAAATTTGTGGCTCTGCAGAAACAGTCACAGTCTGTAGCAGCAAGAGAAATCCATTTTCTTCAGCAGTGGAATCTAATACACTAGAAGATGAGCTGAGGCAGATGAGCTACAGGAACGAATTTCTTTTGCTGCATTCCAAAAAGTGCAACTACCTTTGACAGCAGGGGAGAGATGGGGCTTTTAAGGCCCTTTTGACAATAAGAAGATCCAGAAATTGTGTCACACCATCCTCAGAGCTGTTTGTTGTCATTTATACCTGCTTACAGTAATAAAAATCCCCCACTTTGCAAAAGTAAAAAACCCCTCACATATTGTTTCAAGAGTATAAAGATGCTGAGGACAACACAAGCAATAGGTTTCCCCTGTTATCGCAAACACAATATACAAGTTTGTGTTAAATAACCTCTCCATCATATAAATCCGCTGGCTACCTGTGTGGGTAATGAAGTTACACATGTTATTGAAGATCGTTTTGCCCTAATTTCATATGTGCAAACTACAACCTAACAGGACTACAGTTGAAAGCTCAGGAAGATATCTAGATTATCTCACTTCTAATTTGAACAACAGAAAGCTCACTCACATCTCACATGCCAGCCCAGAATAAAATGAATTCTCCTCATTTTCACCACTAATATTAAAAACAGAGTGTGACTCTGAGAACAGGAATTATTTAGATTGTAATTTACTTGACTTGAAGTCTGTAATCCAATCATGCGCCTATCTATATTCATCATCTGGGAATCCTTATTGTATAATGGTGACCATAAAGGCTGACTAGAACACAGAAAATTAACATTAATGAAAGTTTAAAATAGATTGATGACTCAATTGCAGTCCAAAATAGATTAAAAAAATGGCAACAGGAATCTTGAGTTTCTATTTTACAGTCTGGTTTCCAAATTTTTTGAGGAAAATTTGAAGTAATGTATAAATATATATACTGAAAATGGCAAAAGTTTTAGGTTTTTTTTTAGGATGATATTAAAGACAGATCATAAAAAAGAGACTTCAGAAAGTCTCTTGAACACAATTACTGCACATAAGCTGTAAACAGAAATTAAGCAATGGCAACTGAAATGTGCAGATTCAGAAGGGAGAATGGTGACTGTTTTGAATATGCCACTGGTTAGTTTTTAAGAAAGTGACAAATCCAAATTCTGCTTGTGTAGTCACCTACTAATTATGTGACCAAAGAAAGCAGGTAATAGGATAACTCTATCTTAAATCACTTTCAGTACAATAAACTTCAGTTTTTCCTTGAGTAGGTAAAAGACTTCCCATTTAAAAAAAGAATTTGTAAAATTGCCTTTTCTATTAATACATGATTGTTTTATTTGAAGAAAATAATCTGGCAACTTCTATTATAATTAACATCATCATTTCTATCTGTTTCAGAATAAAAATGACTACACTAGTAAATCCATGCTTCATACGGTGAAAATTCAGTTTATACCCATGAAATGACAGCTGCGATATTAGTGTCAACCAGAGTTAACTGGTAGATTTGCTGATCTTAGCAATTAAGTCTTGAATGTTTTGGTTTCATGTGATCTGTGACAATTCAGTTTTTTTTTTTAAATATTTTTTTTCCCCTGTGGTCAATGAGCAAGAATACAACAGAGAACTAGATTGATTATCATTTCAGCAGTCTGAAGGTTCATGGAAACTGTAGCTGAAAAGGAGTGGTGTAAGTGGCTTGTACTTTTCTGAAAACATCCTTTTTAGGTTGAACTAGGGTTACATTAGTTCCTTGTAGAACTTTCTGGGTAATGCCTTGTGGTGCAGTCAGGAAGAACTACAGGGAGAGAGATGGACAGTCCTAACTATTCCTGTCTTCCTGACAATCACTTTCTAGGAAATATGAGTCCTCCTATCTCTAGAGCCCTATCAAGGTAATCTTGTGGAATTTCAGCTGGAAAAATGTTACTTCTTCCGTAGCTTTGTGGGGTTGATTTTAGGAGCTCTTTGTGGTATACAGGAGGCCACATGACAGCATCTGTCCCAAAAGACAACTTTTCTCATTCTTATTTAATTAAGAATTCCTACCTTGAGTTCCTCTGCACTGTTTCTTAACGAAGTGCTCTCAAATTTCTATTGACCTCTTTCCACTTTAAAAATTACTTACAAATCCCTTTGAAATTAATTATTTATCTTCAAGGACCTTAGGATTGTCTGTTACCTGATATTTTGCTTCAACTTTTGTATTTCCACAAAAAAAAATTTGCTTCATTTGCAACGACAGAAGCAGAGTTTTACAGAATTCACTGCATTGCCATGGGAACGAATGAGTTCCTTCCGAATCATCATGGCCAAACTCACTCAGATGAAATAGGAACAAGCCCTAACCTTTGCCCATTCTTCAAACATATCTCAAAACTGATTTGTTCTGAATGTTCAAAAAATTGAGAAGGTCCCTGGGATAGATAGGGAGATTTATGAAGGTATTTATATTATTAGAAATGCAAAGAGGCATCTGCTGATTTATCTGTATTTTTTCACACTTAAACACTTTGAAGATATGTGACTTTCAGGCTGCAAAGAATAATTAATAGCTTACCAACAAAAGTGGGAAGGAAGGAAAGTAAGATATTGGTTTTGAAAGTTGTTAAAAATTTAATTTCATATGTGTTTCCCTTAGGATTTTCCAATATTTTTTCTGATTATAATAAAAATATTAATTTTAATAACTTTAAGAAAAAAAACACAACTGAATCTTTGATATGTGAAAATTATTTGTGCCTATTTTTGCTCCTTATATTTTTGCAAAAGGTAGAAAAATACAGAGAAATTACTGTGGAAGATGTTACAAAGAAAAAAAAAGGCAGAAAACCAATTAGAAATGATTTATTTTATACAGTCTAGGACAAAAAAAAAGATGAAAAAAGAAATAAAAATACTCAGATTTTTGAGATTTAGAATAAAAATTAGATGTTTATTTTTTCCCTTATTTTTTCCTAACATTGTCTTTAAATGCAAACAATGTTATTCTATAGTGTTTTGTAATGAAAAATGTTATTATACAGCCAAACATAGTTTTCACTAGGAAAGTTTTGGTATACTTTCGTTCTGACTGATTCTTTTCCTAATTGTATTGAGTTTTGAGATTCCATCCAGCAGCCTTGAAATGATTTATTCTCATTGCTCAGTAAAGTGAGTCTATAATCAAAGCTACAGTAAATTACAAGGTAAATTTCTGTATTCATTAATGTGAAGTTTGAAAATATTCACTTCAATACAACTAGTAAAAGGCTTTTTTTGGCCTTTGAAGCTAGTTTTTGGGGACTCAAAGAAATCTGGTTCCACAATTACATCATGGGTGTTGGATGAAGAATGGCTAGATTCTGCCTCCATGCAGTTATTGATTCATGGTGGCACAAAATGAATCTAGCTGCAATTTAAGTGTGTTTGAAACTTTGTATTATCATTGCAATTAATTTGCCATTAAGCAAAGAGTTAGGAAACTTTAGTGTTTCAATACCCCATTTTAGTAGTATACCTAAACTGGAATAAAAGTGAGAATGAACAGAGAAAAATAGTGAGCATGCTGCTGTGTATATGATTATTGTGTCTCCTTTGATAGATATAATATCCAAGTTAGTACAGTCAGAAATAATGAGCATCGGCATTGTTTGGAAGGATGCTGGCACTGCTCCAAACTTGCACACCAGTCTAATTCTTAGAGACGAGTCAAAAGCCAGAGACTTGAGTTCAGTGATTTACTCAGATTATAGATCTTCAGCCCTTTGTTAAAGGAATACATGACTTAGGGAGTAGGGGAATAGGTGAGAGGTAAGCACAGTTACCTTTGCCAGGGATACCCTGAGTTTGATCCCTAAATCCCAATGAAGAAATGTTTTTCGGTGGCCAGTGGAATACATTTTACTATAAGACACATGCAGCACAGAGCGGAAACCAGGGATTCCTATTTATAGTGTGATGTACAAGGCAAATTATACAGAAGCTGGAGTCTACTGCCTTTGCCCATGACTGCATTTTATAGAAGTCCAATCCTATGTGGGTTAGGCATGTGCAGAAGATTCAATCTGTACCTGGAATCTAACAGGGCAGTGTCCGGCTCCTGAGATCCAGGGTCATGTACTGGGTGCCACCTAGTGTAGTACATATCTGGATATTCTCAGAGGGAAAATTATTAGTGTATAAGGAATTTTGTTATCAAAGGAGATTTCCAGTGAATTAAGGTGACTTTGGAGCTAATTAAGGACATGACCAGGCAGAGAAGAAAGAAGGTAAGCAGTAGAACAGATCATGAGTTCTCATCACACTGCTAATTTCTTTCCTTTGTTATTTCTTTTCCTCTTTCATTACAAAACTAAGTATATCTGAAGTTTCTAAAGAAATGAAATATTCACAGATAATTATTCATCCTGGACCAATACTGCAACATTATTTAGTAAAATACAAATGATTGATTTTTAAATAGTTTGTTCTTTTCTAATTTAGGAAAGGAAAAATAAAGAAATTCTAAATGAAATATTTCAAATTCAGTGACTCAGCTTTTGTTATTTTAAATGGTTTATATTTTTGTATGAATATTTTTAGAATAATAACATTCCCCTGGATGGCTTGGATTCCACTGAAACAGTAATTTATAATTGTCCCTTCTTTAAATTATTGACCACATTCTCAAAAAATAGATTTTTTTTTCCTTTGATCTTTGACAGCTTTCAGAAACCAATTAGCTATCTTAGGGCCTCTCAAAAAGAAATTTAAGATCATTAAACACCTCTATATTAATATTTTGAGATTAATATGCCAAGCCCTTTCTATATAGAACCAACTAGGCTAGTACATTCAAAGAAGAAAACATGTAAACACATGACGGTAGGTATACAATCTGTTTGATGCCAAATGATGGGGAAAAAAAAGTATCTTTTCTCATAAGAAGGTATTAATTACCTCCTCTTTCCTGCCTTTTTTTTTACTGCCTTTCCATAACAAGATATTGACTCTTCTGTACTGCAGTGAGGACGAAAGCCTATCTGCTCATCAACAACTTTCCCTTTGATTTTTTGATGGAATAGTCATCCTAGTTCTTCTTCCTATCCTGTAAAATTTCCCTCAGTCTTTTCCACTTCAAAAGACCCAGGTGAGCAGACCAAAACAATTACTTCTTTCTCTCTTGTTTAAAATAAGCCCTGTTTAAAATAAGTCTCAGCTGCTCTCTCCAAAACTCTTAGAGCTGCAGGAGAACTGATAAAAATATAGCGAATTGTTCAAAAAGATTGTCCCCTTCTTTTGTATTGGTAGCATCTGAAATTAGAAATGTCATAACTTAATGTTTAAAGAATGGGAAAAGCAGGTAGCTTTGTGACACACTATTTTTTCTTGCTTGACACTGTTATACTCACTACCATTCTTCTCACTTTTGCTGAAAAGTTTTTTTCATGCCACAGAATAGATTGTATTGATTACTTATAATTTATAGAAGGGTATTTCAGAGACCTTGTCAATTGTCTATATTGCAAAAATCTTAGATCAGCTGTTGGCTAGAACTAGCCTTATTTACTTAACAAGTATCCTATTTAACTGAACGGGTATCATATTTGACAAAACTTCTTCCATATGAGATATCCTTAAAGGGAAAGGCACATTGAGTGCTTCTGAAACAAAGCTCAAACAATAAATATAGTCATTCTCCAAAGTTATAGTAAATAAAATATATTTCCAATTTAATGCCCTGGAAACACATATAAAAGTACACATTTTCATTGGTCTTCAAAATAATTTTTTGACACACAATCATATACTGACATTGAATATTAAGATCAAATCTCCCTAGATTGTATCAGACTCTAACTTCTATTTTTATTTGTTCTTTCTCATGATTTGCCTTCAACACATCTCTACAATTCTGCTATGGTTGTGATCTTCCAGCAGTATTTTCTTTCTGTACACCCCCTCTCTGATTTTGATGTCTGCGTTTCAGTTTCCTATCTGTTGACTTCAACACCAATGCTGGTGACATGTACAGATGAAAAATCTTTCGTTTCCTTTTTTGAATTCTTTTGACTTGTTTTATTGATTCATCTTCACCATGCACTGAAAGAACTGTTCACTTGATTTTTTTCTTACAGTCCACTGTAATGTGCTGAGATATCTTTGTTATAAATAATTGCTGAAACAGCACTACATATACCTGAAATTCAAAAACTGCCCATGGCTGTGCAGACGGGGTTCTGGATTGCTTAAATTGTGACTGCTAAACAGCTGGACAATAGCTTAATAAGCAGGATGTCTGTAGCACACCATGAAGCTAATGAAAGTCTGCAAGGGGTTTGGTATAATGTTATGACCATATGTGCATGCTAGAAATGCCTTATAGGTGAGCTGATATATAGCAATGATTTAATTCAAACTTATTAGTGTATGGTGAATTGAATGCACAGTAGAGTGGTGATAGCTAAAATCCAGATAATAACTAATAACTAAGTTAATATTGAAAATCGACATCTTTTGGGATCTTTGGAATTGTACTGCTGAGCAGATGGATGTAACTGGGATTTCACTGAAGACACTTTTTTGCTCAATCCTAACTGAAGACTTGAATAAAGGAACTTTAGTTTCCAAATCCAACCTTATATCAGACAGTGTTTAAAAGGATAAAGGACTGAGATATTTGAGATTCTTGGTTAATGGGAGAAGCAGGCTCTGAAGGCTGCCTGGTTGGACCTGTCTCTCTAGTCCTGAAAAAGCTGAGTGGTGTTTGAAATTCCACTTTTCACGGTAGGAGAGGCCAACATAGCTGGTCTTGAAGTTACTAGCAATACTTGCTTCCCTATCTGATTATTAAGTCATCTTTTACTGCATTACTCTTTAGCTCACCATTTAAATACAACTGTATTAAAAGTAAAATGATGAGTCTATGTTTGACATAGAGTGCCGTCCCCTTCTGAAGATAAATCACTGCAGTCTTTGGAGACACCCACCTAGAGAGAGTCCTTCTCTCAAGGCCAGGTGACTTAGACTTGATAACTAATTTTAAGATACTTAAATTAGGTTCCATATTTACATGATTTTCAGTGTATTACAGCTGATGGTGCCACATTCATACTTTTTACCATCTGCCACTGAAGGTACCTAGATTAGCTGCTATGAATTTCTCTAAGGAACCACCTTTTTGCTTCATTCTGTGCAATGTAAGTATCTTTTTAAAGTTTTGTTGCTCCAATCTCTCATTCCTAAAATATCAATTATACTCAACATAGATGACTATGATATTAGTCTAAAATGACTTTTGCCTTTGTCTTTTGTGCCTGTTTTTGAGTTGTATCGCATCATGCATTCAGAAGAGGATCCTTCTCATTCACAATACTGAGCATGCTCCCATGACTTATTCTTCTTCAAAGTCACAGAAAATGTGACTTTAAAGGACAAAACTGGGACTTCTAATGACTACACATGATGATAAAACAAGGTCTGGAATTTCATTGCAATTTTCCCCTTGGATTTTGTTACTAAATTGAGGAATATAAAATCCTACCAAACCTTTTGCTTGGACAGTTCATTTTGAATGAGCTTAATACAGCTCTTTGTGGTTGATGTGTGGAGTTCAACAATTTAACTTGATTGAAACATCTTTCTGGAACAACAGAAATCTTAATGAGAAATATTCTGTTGAAATTCAAGCTTTCCTACAAGCCATACAAGGATCAAATTTAGGTTATATGTGAGGATTAATTAAGCAAAGGTTGTAAAGATTTTGAATTCTCAGATGAAAGGTCGATTAATATACCCGTGAATCACTTTTGTGCACATTATATCTAGAAGTGAAATGATCTATACATTTATTTTTGAATCTACTCAAGAGTACTTACAGAATTTTAGAAAATTTATCATTCCCCTAACTCTGGGCTCCTTGGAAAAGTTATTATAATTCAGATTTTTCTATTAAAGAGTAACTATCACTTGAGAAGATGGGAACAGCTATTTTAGGTCACAGAAAATGTCAGTATATTCAGCAGTGGTTGGCTCTGTGTGTATGCTAGTGTTAATGGTGTGAGGGGAAAGAACATGCAAGTGGTCTTTTGCAGTTCAGAGACACCCTCCAAGAAGTAATAGCCTCTCCTGGTTTTATCTGGGACAGAACTGATTTTCATCATAGTAGCTAGTATAAGGCTATGTTTGGGATTAGTGCTGAAAACAACTCTTGATGACACAGGGATGTTTTTGTTGCTGCTGAGCAGAGACAAGGGCTTTTCTTATCTTCACACCACCCCACCAGCAAGTAGGCTGGGGGTGCACAGGACTTGGGAGGGGAAAAAACTGGGACAGCTGACCCCAGCTGACCAAAGGGATATCCCATATCATATGGTGTCACTCTCAGCATATAAATCTGTGGGAAAAAGAAAGAAGAGGAAGGATGTTCATAGTGATGGGATTTGTCTTCCAAGTCAGCATTACATGTGATGGAGTCCTGCTTTCCTGGAGACGGCCAAGCACCTATCTGCCCATGGGAAATGGTGAATGAATGAATTTCTGGGTCTGCTTTGCTTATATGCACAGCTTTTTCTCTACCTATTAAACTGTCTTTATCTCAACTCATGAGTTTTATCACCTTTACTTTTCCAACTTTCTCCCCCATCCTGCCAGAGGGGAGTGAGCAATCAGCTGAGTGGTGTTTAGTTGCTGTCTGAGGCTAAACCATAACACAGCAACATCATCCCAACCCAAAAGGATGGTCTGTCAGCTACAAATATCTACAGCTTCTTTGAATGTTCTTAGAAGAATTATTTTTAAAATCAACTGTATGAATCTTTTCCTTGTGGATTATAGGAAACTTCTGATAGTAGTTAAGCTTCCTGACTGTTCAGTGGAATGTAGGGATAAAACATAACGATGATGAAATCTTTCATGACTAAAATTCGATTTGGCTTTAATTACATCACAGTAAGAATACAATTACCATTAATTATGATTAGGAGAAATCTTCACTGCATATCACAGTGGTCAATTTTGTATCCACCTCTTTTCTTCTTGTTCTTCTCAAGTTTATAGCGTAAACATGAGGAATTAACTTCAAAGCTATACTTTGATATTTGTACAGCAACTTGTCCATATTAGGATGTAATTCTTATTAGTTTTCCTAGATCCTACTTCAAAAATAAATATAAATATTATTGCATTAAGAAAGCTGAGAAGCTATTTTTCACCAGTTCGACCCTCTAACACTCTATCCTTTTAGTTGAGCACTTTATTTTTCTTGCTAATAGAAGCCAGCATTTAGTTTAAGGGATGCTAGCAGATGTGCAGATTACACTTCAAATATTCCTGTTCCTGTCAGTTGACTTAATTTTATTATCATTTTAGGTATCGGCATGCTTTATTTGTCAAGACATTTTTCCAATCTGCGTCAGGGCCAACAGAGAAATAGCTCTGTTTTATCCTTTCTGCAAAAGATGCTATGACAGTCATAATGCTCTGAAACATCCACATGTGCACTTTACTGATGTCTCACTACATTAGGAAGACCAAATAATAAAATTTCATAACATATGTGAACAGCACAGAATCTCAAATGTTTTCAGAAATCATTTAAAAATCAGTAAGACAGTGTTGAGGTAATGTGTTTTTAAATGTCTTGTTTTTCAGATCTCTTCTGATCCCTTCCTTGGCTACAGGCAGAATGGGAGTTAATTTTTATGGTTTTGTTTATTAGTTTTATTTGGTTTTTTTTTTTCATATTTCAAATTGTGCTATTATCTCTTTCCCCTTCTTATTTTAAACTAGAGTTGTCTTGAGGCTACATACCAAACTAACAGGAACACTGATTTACTTGGTTTATAAACCACCCACAGTTCCCAGCAATGTAGATGCCTCTTAGTAAGTGGGTGAAGAAAATATAGGGTATTACTGTACATTTTGACAATCTGTGAGCCTGGAGTGGTTATATATTCTCCCTCATATCAGAAGTTACATTAAGGGATGAAATTATTAAGCAATGTATTCAAATGAAACTTTCTGCAGTTCTTTTTAATTATTGTTCATTAATGAACATTATACAGTGACAAAATCAACACTGACCAATAGATGAAGCTTATCTAGGACTGATAAAACTTGTTTCTCACAACTTCAAATAACCTAATATGTCACTCACAAAATTCTGTGATGTTTTATGGTGAAAATTGCTTTTTCTTCATTTACAAAACTGATACAGTTTGTGGTAAAAGATATCTCTACTCAGATAAAATGACTTTGAAGAGGTATTTTCTGTATCTGAAGATTTAAACACACTGTCCCTGCCTCTTTCCTTGTTCTTCTTCAACTTTTTATTTAATACAAATAGTATTATTTATATGTCCATGAAAGAGTGAGAAAGAAAACATTAATTGGTAAGTAAATTACCAGTGTATCTCAACAAAGTTATCAGTCATATTTATAAGAGGTATTAGTACTATTTTTTTAGAAAATATAAACCAAGGTGAATGTATTTATCTCCACAAATTAGACAAGGAGAAACACAATAAGTTTTATCCTAGATAGCTATTGAACATCTACCTACAAATATCTAAAATAAGACAGCTTTCACCCTTTGCTATACATTGCAGAAACACTAATGATTTTAGTTGATGGGCTTCTCAACTAAAAACCTTGCAATAGATTTTTGTGTATAAGTTTGCATATGAGTAACTCAACAAATTCAAGGAAACCCCAGTGTATTTAAAAAGAACAGCATAGTTTATTAGTTATTAGGGTAATACTAAAATAACAAACAAAAAAATTAGATATGATTTGAAAAACAGAAAAAATTGGCAATTACCTTGTAAAGATAAAATAGTCATTAAAAAGTATGTCCTATGTTGCATAGTTAGATCTCATTCTGTTAAACTGTTTCTGCAGTGCAATTAAAGTCTAAAGACCACAGATGGAAAAAAAATTTGTGAATGTTGGGAGAATCCAGACTGACAAGTATATAAATGTACTTTATTGCAGACTTCTTGATCTTTACATCCAAAACTGATAACAAAGAGTGACTCTTTTCCACTTCTCTCAAATTCCCAATGTGAATTTTGAGGTTTGATTTTGTTTAGTCTTTTGGCTTTTATCCTGATCCAATTAATCTCCCCAAGAATGGTTTAAAGCATAGGTCATTTAATATTTGTAAATGCTGCTTTGTTCATTATTATGAACAAGGTATCTGTAGCCATGAGTAAGGATAAACAAAGCTATTGATGACATCATGTAAAAAGTTGCAAAACTGATTTTATGCTAGAGAACAGAAAGCAAGGGGTTAGCAGAGAGAAGTTACAAAAGACAAACAGTAAGGAAAGATGAGAACTCAAAACTCAGAAAAGATTGTTGGGGCTTTATGGAGTTTTCATTACATCTCTGAAAAAGTACTGTGTTGACACCCCTCCATGGAGAGCACAATTACAGGTGATTCCTCTTGCCAAGCAAGGTACAACCTATATAGGAATGTACAGGGGCTCAATATAGGCTATGGACTTGAGTAAACAGGTTGCCTGTTGGGTTTACACTATCAGGTAACAAGAGCAGAAAAAAAGAGAATAGCTTGAATTTCCAGTAGTTTATTACCTTGGGTGACATACATTGTTCAGGAAAGCTGGCTCTTCTCATCTGTAAATATTTAAATGTAATTTAACACTATAAGTTACCTTAATGGATGCAGTTGACAGTAAAAGGATGTTCTAAACCTCTGCATAACTAGAGCTGTGTGAGAAAGTTTGAACTCCTCTGCTGATCTATATGCCTGGAGTTAGCTGTAGATATTAAAATTGTGTAAGTCTGCTTGTGTTTTTGTAGATAAGGGAATAATTCTATCAGTCACTGTTGCTGTAATAAAAGCCAAATCATATAAAAGCCAACAACACAGCTCATTCCCTCATTCTGAATCTCCTGCATATTAAATTAATGGCAGTGTGCATGAATAATGAGAAATGCTTCAAACCTGAAGATTCATTTGTTTCGACTAATGTTGACTCTACTGAAATAGATTGCAACACTGGAATTATATTTGAGTAACTACACTACTGATACTGTTAGTGCAGTCACTACTGTTACTACAGCAGCTGAGCTGAAGTTAATGGTAGGCCAGCAAATGGGTAAGTGCTAATATATAAAATTTAAATAAATATGACAGTAAAGGTCTTTAAATGGTAAAAAATTTATCAGGAAATTGAATTGCCCAATACCAGGACAGCAGCTTAGCTAGAAATGTAATCCCCATTTGTTTACAATGAATCTGTTAAACCATAAAATTTCAGCAGAAAAATAGATTTTATCTTTTTTATACTTAAAAATTAAAAAGGTTAGTTGTAATTTTTTCATTCTCCTGTTCACAATCATTGTGTATGCAATTGTAGGAAAATATGGCCCTGACGTTTATTTATGCATGTGTAAGTAGTCATTTATAGATATATATATGTTGAGCTACAGTTATATAAAAATATCTAAATGACAGGAGGATGCATCTTTGGAGCTTTATGAATAGTTTTTAGAGGTTTAAATTTAAACAAGATGGAAAGAAATATGTCACTGTATAGGCACATGGGTTTTTTTTGCTTTCATTCTTAAGGACATCTACCAAAGTGCATAGTGAAAGGAACGTGAGAAACAATCTCTGTTCTTTTAGATCAAACTTCCTTACGCTTGAATTGTCACTTGTGGAAACTGTTTCTCTCTATGTTTCCATGAAGCATGAATCTAGATTTTGATAGGAGTTCAGCAGGTCAGAAGAATGCAGGAGTGCAGTTGTCAAGCATTTTGAAATCTTGATGTTAACCTCAAGATCATCTTCCACGTAATATTTCCATCTTATTTTCTGCCTAGAATTGGAATAAATTTTAAGTACTTATTCATAAGATCCACAGAAACTGGTTTATCTTCCTGGAAGTGAGCAATTCTTGTCTATCTTAGGTCACCTGTGAGGAGTTGCACACAATAGTGTTTCTTAAATCAATGTGATTACAAGTGCACTGAAGAGTGCTGAAAAGAGAAAGCAACATTTTGCCTCCCACACATCATAAGAACATTTTGTAAAACCCTTTGGAAGGTGTCCCACTTTTGCAGAAGTTAATAGTCTACATGATTACAACTGATATTTCTTGACCTCAGTCAGGCATTTGACACTGTCTCCCACAGCACTCTGGTGGGCAAACCGAGGAAGTGTGGCCTGGAGGGTGGAGTAGTGAGGTAGATCGAGAACTGGTTGAAGGGAAGAAGCCAGAGAGTTGTCATTAATGGGGCAGAGTCTGTCTGGAGAACTGTAACTAGTGGAGTTCCTGAAGGGTTCTACTGGGACCAGTATTGTTCAATGTCTTCATTGCTGACCTGGATGAGGGAATAGAGTGCACAGTCAGTAAGTTTGCTGATGACACAAAGCTGGGAGGGGTGGCTGACACACCAGAAGGTTGTGCTGCCATTCAACAAGGTTAAGGGACGAGCATGTTGGAGAGCAGTGTAGGTGAGAGTGACCTAGGGGCCGTGGTGGAAAGCAGGATGACCATGTGCCATCAATGTACCCTTGTGGCCAGGAAGGCCAATGGCATGCTGGGGTGTATTAGAAGTGGGGTGGCAAGTGATCAAGAGAGGTCCTTCTCTCCCTCTAATCTGCCCTGGTGAGACCTCACCTGGAGTATTGTGTCCAGTTCTGGGCCCCTCAGTTCCAGAAGGACATAAAATTCCTTGAAAGAGTCCAGCGCAGGGCCACCAAGATGATGGAGTGGAACATCTTCCTTATGAGGAAAATCAGAGGGAGCTGGGTCTCTTTAGCTTGGAGAAGAGGAGACTGAGGGGTGACCTCATTAATGTTTATAAATATGTTAAGGGTGAGTGTCGGGAGGATGGAGCCAGACTCTTCTCAGTGTTGGCCAACCTGAGATTGAGCAAACTTTTCACCATGAGTGGGACAGAGCACTGGAAGAGGCTGCCCAGAGAGGTTGTGGAGTCTCCTTCTCTGGAGACATTCAAGTCCAATCTGGATGCATTCCTGTGTGATTTAATCTAGGTGATCCTGCTCAGGCAGGGGAGTTGGACTAGATGATCTTTCAAGACTGCTTCCAACACCTGACATTCTGTGAATCTGTGATATGTGAATTGAAGACTGAAAGGCAATTTGGGTTGCAAACCTTTTCAAGCCTTGGAAAACCATGGCAATCCAATAATTTTTTTTTCAAGTAACTTATTTTTTTCTTCCTTGTTTTTCCCACCAACTCTTCCCCTCTGGGTGTTTGAGTCTGAGATATTTGAGTTCATCTCAAGTTAACACAGTGGAATGTTTATTTAGGACGACACAAAGACAAAATGGTAGAACCTGTGTTCCCAAAGCAGAACTATTATCTGTTTACAATTTCTGAGTTGTATAGACTCTGAGAGTTTTCTTTGTCTTACCATCTGTAAAAGGAAAATAAGTAGGTAGATGGATGTGGACAGACATGAACTTTTGTGACTACGCTGCAAGTTGGGTGAATATAAGGCAAATATTCTCTGGAAATACAGCGTGAAGTGCAGACCATTGCATTTGGCTTTTTAGAAAGCCATACTTATCAATAGTCTGCTAGACACTATCAGGGTTAATTGACTCTTGGAACATACTCACTATTCCAGGTGAATCTCCTTTATATCTTAGTTAACCACAAATGTAGGTAGGATGTGCTCTTCTTAATTTCTTCTTCACTTTATTTTTACAAGGAAAAATACATTATTGACAGCACCTTTAGGCTGTCTTTTATGATGACATTTAATAGGAAGGGTTCAAGTAAAGGAAGACTTACCCTAAATAGTCACCTCCTCCTCAGGTCTTTATTTAACCTTTCTATGCATTTCTTTTTAGCATTTAGGTCAGCATTTTCTATGCCATCCCTCTTTATAAATAAACTGATAGGCAGCAAGATTGAGACTGATAAAACAAAATACTACTAAAAATAACACTGTCAGATTGTAAGGAGTGTTTTTCTCTAGTTCAGGAGGAGATAAACAACTTAAACACACACTATTAAAACTGTATATTTAAACAATCCAGTGGCCTATATTCTTATAGCTTAATTGCATTTGGACTTGTCCAGACTGTCTTGTGAAGACCTACCATGCAAAACCTTTTTAAAAATAATTTTTGTAGTAGCAATGCAGTTGAAAACAGATTTTGAAGTGATTCTCTGGGAGATTTTTACTGAATATAGCAGACTTGTCACAGTTATGTGTTCAGTTAAATTTTCATTTCATAAAAACTTTCTTCTAGTGCATTCAAGTATTTAAATTCTGTTTTGTAAAAACTGTCGTTCCTATATTGTTTTCTTCCTTAATTTACAGTTGAAAGAAATATGCCCAATTCCTGAGAGGGTTTAGTCTTTTTAGCTAATAATTAGGGAACTAACATCTACATCATTGTTCATGAAAGTTGTAATAGCTATTCCAGACTGGCAATTTGATTGCTATAACTGTAATGCATTATAGTAATTTAAAATATTAATGTTATGACCATCATGCCTTTTTTCTTGCATAAAATTGACTAATTTGTTCGCTTTCACTTTTTAAAAAAATCTGACAATGTTGAGGTTTTTAATCTAATAAAATCAAAATTCATTTTACGACAGCTTTCAGTGACTTTCAAAGAACTGTGGAATAATAAACAATCCTTTGCTCATGGGTCTATAAAATAAGTTGATATGAAGTATTTAAGTGTCAGGATATAGACAAAGAAGAAATGTTTCATTGCTTTTTATATTAGTACTAGCTAGGAACCCTAGTAATTAAGAAGAGGAATTAGAAGTGCTTATTTATGAAACAATATCTGATTGGCTGGGTATTACTGAAATGTGGAAATGTGTTTCACATGACTAGAATGTTAACATTGTTGGTGACACCTTAGAAAAGAAGGTGTGAAAAGAAAGTCTGCAGTAAAGGTATTCTGTACATCAAAATAATTGAAAGTTGAGGACAGGAACCAGAAAATATACTGATTAGTGTTAAGACTGATAAAACACAAAGGGGAATATTTATTAAAATTATCTTTAGAGACCAAATAAATATGTTGGGAGGAATATATTTTCAGCAATTTTTATATTACTTCTGTGGAGAACAGTTTCTTGATCGTGGCAGAGTTTGATCTGGGAGAGGAGAATTTGATCCAGGACAGATTTAACTGTAGTTTTTACCTCCATGTAGTATGGTTGATGTATGAGGAAGGTTTGACTTCACCTTTGTACTAAAATCTGATAGTTGATATGGACAGTCAAGATTTTGCTTTTTCTGCTGTATAGTTCTGGACAGTTATACAGTTCTGGACAATAATAATAATTTCTTATTTTGAATGGTCACTCTTACAAACTGAAAAAAATAAGTAAAATCAGGAAAGAAATGAAATTAATATACTCATGTGAATGCTAATTGGGTATTGCATCCAGAAGCAGTAGATGATTAACCTTTGCTCCAAAGCACAATTCCACAATTAAAAAGGTGTCTATGGCTAGAAATAATTAAGCTTAAGAAAAAATGTAAAAAAAAGATAATTAAAGGAAATCAGGGAATTTGTGAAGACAATTTATTAATCACTAAGTTAGGATAAAGACCATGGATGAGAATAGGAAGAAGTCAGCATGAAAGCCTTATGATGTTAGTGGCTAAGGTTGTGATCTTATCAAGAATCAGAGGAAGGAGCTGTGACGCGCACTAAGCTCATAATAGCAAGGTGCAAAGAGCTGGTCTTAAGGACAGATATTTAAATATCTCAAAATATTCTGAGGATTTCCTATGCTTGCACACTTCTCACTGGCTTCTTCACAAGTGGGAAGAATTGTTTAAATATATCAGGATAGCATGAAATATATTGTAAAGGTGTGAACCTAGAGATTAAATTATGTTTCAAAATGGAAGATGTTGGAACTATTTATCAGCTACTGTTCTCTTGATTTTTGGCAGAAGCAAGGTAAGATTTCTGCTGGAAGAACTGAGAAATACCCTGATGCAGTAGACTTGTATGACATATTTAACATAATTATCTATGAGAAATTATTCTAATGGAGATGGTTTTCTTCTGCCAGTGCTTAAGAATAATATCAGGCCACAACTATCAAACATAAAGATTATATTCTCAAGACCACTTCACTTGTGTCTGAACTGCTTTGGAAAAGATAGGGAAG
The DNA here is from genome assembly GCA_013399135.1 of Heliornis fulica. NCBI lineage: Eukaryota > Metazoa > Chordata > Aves > Gruiformes > Heliornithidae > Heliornis > Heliornis fulica. The sequence goes on from VXBZ01009411.1 coordinate 502,856, forward strand.
TTCTTAAATTCTTGATATTTATTTGTGAAAAATATAGGAAGACAGAATATTTCAAGACACAAATGATTACTTATCAATATTTGTAAAATATAGCAGGTGGGATTTCCTGGAAAATGTGAAAATGCTCAGCATGAAATTACCAGTGGAAAAATCATAGAAGATTTGTATTGATATGATCAATGAAGAATTAAAGAAGGTTGATGTATTTAACATCGGAGAACATTATTTCAATGAAATTAGGTATTTTTGAGTAAATTCTGTGTTGATTTTGATGCAGTTTTATGTACAGCTGATGAAAGTAACTGTATTGACATTACAAAGTTACTGTTGTAAAATATTTGATTTAATTAATGATGAAAATATGATGAAAATTAGCACTGTATAAAATCAGTGTAGCACGTACTGAAGGGATTTATCAGTTTACTGCTTTTTTAAGCAATAAACTGATAAATTCCACAGAGTAAGACAGTGTCACAGGACAGTCCTTAGTAAAATCTCTGCAGAGATCCTGTTTGCAGTTAAATCCTATTTTACATTTTAATCAGTTCTTTTGACAACACTGAATAATACTTGCAGATTTGCACAAAGACAGATTCAGTATCTTACCTTCTTGCTATTCACTTTAGGCTCTAGCCAGTGTTCAGGACATGATCCTCTTTTATCTTCTGAGTGAAAGCTACTGAAAACTGAAGCAGAGGAACTTCACCACCCATGTTATTTGGAGCAGTATCTGACCCTACTGCGTAATTAGAATGAGATTCTAATTTTTCCTGGCTACCCTGGCATCATACAGTAGTTGCCAAGGTGGGCCACTTGAGACTTGAAATAATTGTCCAAATAAAAGTTGCACATCCATAGCAGGTGCAGTGGTACAGGGAAGAAAACAAAAGGAATAAAGTTTGTATGTTAAGATAAAAGCAGTTCAATAGGTGAAGAGGAGAACAAAAACCCTCAAGTGACACAATGACACACTTACCACCTCCCACAAGAAGTCTGTTGCAGGCAGTCTCTGAGCAACAGCCAAGCTGAAAGCCAAAGTTCTCCATTTCTTCTTCCTCTACTTTTTGACAGATATTTTTGATCATGATACCATATACTATGGAATATTGCTCTGCCCCATTTGGGTCAGCATTCCCACCTCTGTCCCCATTCAAGTTCTTGCCCACCCCCAGCCTATTTGCTGTTGGGCAGAGCAGGGAAAAAGCAATGCATTGGCAGTGTGCAAGCACTGGTCAGCAATGGCCAAAATATCGGTGTGCTATCAGAACTGGTTTAGCTACAACTCTGAAACACAGGACTGTACAGGCTGCTAAGAAGAAAACAAATTCCATCCCAGACAGATCCTGTACAGAAACAAAACACTTCAGGTTTATCATGACACAGAATCACCCCTTATTCTCTATAGCTCTCTGCATATTTATCCAAGCACAGTAACATATAGTTGTCATGAGTAAATTCTCTAGTTCTCCCAACACATGGAATTCTGTAAGACAGCACGACATAATGAATCCAATGCATCAATATCAGCTCATCTAAGCTGTTACATTACTTACCATATGGTCTGCAAAATACTAAATATGTTTATGCTAAAACAGTGATTCATGTATGCTAAATCTGCAGCCAGAAGTTTGGTTACGTTCCCTGCATCACCACAGAAAAGCCACATACTTAGGGCTGGCAGTTCATTTTCCTTGCCATATTGACACAATGGTCCATGTGTCTGGACCATTGCATCCTTGACCTCCTGCTCCTTTTACATTGCCTCCTACAGGACCCTCTTGTGTAAGGTGTTGTTTCAGATAACAGTAATGTTTCTCTTGGGCTGGCTACCACAGGAAGAGAAGTTATTGGGCATTTTTCTAGGAATATTAAAGCTAGGAGTAGGGAAAACATCACCTCTTCAGCAAAAAACTATTACTTTCCTGTTTCGGAAACTTCAGAGTATAAGGCAACTGTGAGTATAACTGTGGTTCTGCAATCATATCCTTCTCCACTCAGACTTAATAAAAAAATAGAAACATTTGGAGAGCAGTGAAGAGGTCCATGGGCATCTGGACCTTGATGTGTCTCACTAGAGATGATGAAATGCATGTTCTGATACTTCACATACTCCTGCAAACAAGTACTAAGGGACGGGGCATCTCAAGGTTTTACTGCAAGTCCCTCATTCTGCTGTTACAGATCCAGCTGCTTTAATGTAGGGCTAAGTCTTCACAGTTGCCTTTATGACTGGCCAGAGAAGATCAAGTCAGATGTCATAAAGATGACAACTATCTTATTTAATTTTAGATCTCTACAGTATGGGTACTATCAGCTGATCTACCCTCCCTTTATAGCCAATGGAGAGGTATGTATGCCCTGAAGGTGCAGTTCTCATAATCTATTTTAGACATCTGTTTTTAAGAAATGAATCACTGTAGTTGTGCAACTTCATAACTTTAGTCATCATGGCCAGTGAAGTTATGAAGCTTCATGATGACTAAATTTCCATCAAGAAATTTATATTTCCCGATAGATTGGAAGCTTAGAGTGACTAGGTCAGACATAGGCATATCAATACTATCAAGTATGTTACAGACAAAATATTATACAGGTTGTTGCAAAACTTTGATTACTAGTTTCAACAAGTATTTATTAAGAGTTACTGAATATGATTTATTTTTACACACTAACTGATTAATTAATTAGGGGTTTATTAAGAATCTAGATAAATTCTTAATGTATCAAAGCAACCTCCTGTGATCTGATATGGTATCTACTATGTTCCATCCGATGATATACTGGATCCAAATCCAGACCCTATTGCATATGTGACATTTTGTTAACTGTTTCTAATGAAATATTTCCTACTTTGTTTTTTTCAAATCTGGAATTAGCTGTCACCAAAAATCTTTAGGCACCTATAGATTTCAAATTATCCTGTTTTAGCAGATATTATGGTCACATGTTAATGCACTATTGATAGCCATGATAGTGTTGAGGTTTTAAGTAATCGTATTGATCATTAATAACACTAGATGAAAATAGACTGCATGTAAGCTTCTCAGAACCTTCACCTCAGTAGTATATATACTTATCTTTTTTTTATATTACAAAGCTACTGCAACACCATTTTTTTTCTTATGGGACAGTTTGTGACATTGAGGAAGTGGGGAGAGGGAGAGAAAAATAATAGCCCTTGATGCTACAGTGCAGTTGAGGCAGATCAATATTATCTGAACATTAGAAAATCCAAAAGATCTCTTCAGGTTATGAAAATAGGTTGCAATGTTGAGTTGGTTAGACAGGTGGCAAACTGAGACTACTGTTTAATGCAAAAAATATATCTAGTTACACAGTTAGTTCTGTTACTATCTAGTTACTATCATGTTTTCTGCTCTTCTCTTCTGTCCATCCAAGGTACCAGTGTATAAGCTTTGTTTCTGGGCAGGCAGTGTTCATTAATGTATGTTTGTTTACTAATTCTATATATGAATATTAATCTCTGTAGGAATGCCAACATTGTAATCGATGTTAATGTAATACAAATAATGATTTTTTTTTAAATTGCCATAGGTTTGTTCTCCACAGTTTGAAAATCAGCAGATTTTCTCTTTTTAAAAAAGAGAATTTTCTTTTTAAAATGGATAAAGTCATAGAAAGCATCATGTAAGCATTGCATTTGTGTTCTCAGATAAATTGCTTGTTAGGCGTTTTATAGAGCTGTGAGAGTTTAGAAAAGCTTCAGAAGCAAGTCAGCTTGCTCATATTTATTTTGAAAATGCACTCCACACTCACAAGCTTAGAGGGAGCTTAATTACAATCAATGGAATAATTAAGTTGAGGGAAATGTGCAATAGAGAACAAAAATGAATAGGAAACATATGCACAAGTGTACCTTTGGGCAAATGCATTATAGGCACAATATTGTCATTATGCCTTTCAAATCACATCATTATTTGCTCTGGCGTATGTGTGGGAAACAGACTAGATTGTACATGGTTTTTACATTCATATTCTGATCCATATTTAAACATTTTACAAAATGGTGCATTGTAGTAACACTAGCCTACACTCAGCATAAGTGTAATTTTGTGTACAGCTGAACGTTCACAACGTATTCCTAATTCTGAAAAAGCATTGCTATTTAAAAAGTCCAGCTTCTCCCCTTCCCCTCTTAGTTCACCTATTTTAGGAGTACTTATAACAGTTTGTTCACCAGAGTTTGACTCACAGTGAACAGCCCTTTGCAGGTATATTATTTGCTGGTTCCAATCTAGTTGCACTAGCCATTTGCTACTGTTTCACTGACCGAAGGTCTATGATAAATAAAATGCAAGCCCAGAAAAGGTCTCCTAGAAGAGGTAGTTTCAGAGAGTGAAATGGTCTTAGAGAGTCTTATCATGCTCTTTCTTAATTCTGAATTCTTATCTCTAGGTGCACCTTGCAGTCCCAAAGCCATAAGTCCTGTAATGGGAAACCCGTTTTTTTTTTATCTCTATTTCTGGCATTTGCCATGATAGACATTGAAGAGGAAAGCAGAAGAAGGAAACAACAAAAAAAAAACAAAACCAAAAAAAAAACCAACAAACCCAATGCTGAACCACAGCACTAAATATTTTAAAGTGGTTTGGTCCAGAAAATTTTGGCCCAGAGATCATGGCAAATCTTTCAGTTTCCCAAACATGACAGAAAAGTCTGATAATAGAAGGTAGGTGTACATTTAAGAATATCAAAAAGTCTAAAATCTTTAAATTCTTCATAATGCTTGTTTAAATTCTAGCAAATAAATTCAGCAAAGCGTAAGATAGTAACAAATTTTTAACCATTAATGTAGGTTAATGGATGTTGTTAATGAATGACTTTTTCAGCTGAAATATGCAATATTCTTTGTATTACTGTGAGTCTGTGAGTATACAAAAGGTATGGGTCCTGAAGTGAAGGTAATGTAAATGATCATCTCTATTCTTGCATGTGAAGCTGAAGTAACATATATAAATATACTGATGATGCTAATAACTACCTTAAATGCAAAGACAAAATTTTCATACACTAACCAAATATTCATGTTGAACTCTGAGGCACCAAACACCTACAGAAAAAATAGCGTGAGTGTGAAAGAAATAAGGAAGGAAGGAAGTTCGGGAAGGAAAGGAAGAACAGAAAACTTACATTCTTTTCTAGGATTTCCTGTATCTTTACTACTAAATTTCGCTAAGTGGAACTTTAGGGCAATGCAAACCAGTTCTGACCTTTGGAGATTCCTAATAATGCACAAGTCGCAAGATAGGTGTAACCTGTGAGGAAGCACCTGGTTTTCCTGCAGCCTCTAGGAAGATTGGAAACATCTCTGTTGCTCACTTTATTTCTGATCACCACAAAATCTCACTTGGTTTCATACCCTGTCCTACCTGCATGCCTCCATTCTGCCACATCCTCTTCTTACAAATGATACAGATGGTTCTCCTGTGAGTATGGAAATATCTAAATATTTGTTATAAATGTGTATGGAGATTTATGTCATGCACAGATGAGTGTTATTTGTTGCCAAAGCCTGCAGAAATCATTGAGAACAAACAAGGAATGTCAAAAGAAGAGATGGGAAACAATATAGATATAGTGACAAAAGAAAAAGGACTAAGAAAGCCGGACATCTTTTAATGTGGGAGAAATATGAAACAATGTTAAAAAAATATAATGATAATGAGAAGTTTAGAGGAGGTAAACTGTAAGTTTGTTTTCACCCAAAGAGAGAAACACAGTCAACCAGCTTAGAAGTTGCAAACTCAAAGTGACTGGATGGAAACATTTCTTTTTCACACAAGGAGTAACCAGGCTCTTGACCTAAATGCTGAATGCTGCTGACACTTTGCATTTTAACAGGACTCTTAAATGTGACTTTCCAATAGCTAACAATATGACCAAGAACCACAACAGTAAAAATCAACAGCTTTTCACTGAATTCAATTTCACATACTTCAAGGCATAAACCTACCTTTAAAAAGTGAAGCTTGCAATAAAATTAGTCTAGTAGTTTTAAAGACCCATTATTTTGTGACTTTTTTGTGCCTGTCTTCTGAAACATCTAGTAGTGGCTGTCATCAGAAGAAGACAGGACAATATTCTCTGCAAGAAGGACCTGGGAGTCCTGGTAGACATTAAGTTAAGCAGGAGCCAGTAATGTGCCCTCATGGCCAAGAAAGCCAATAATGCCCTGGGGTGCATTAAGAAAAGTGTGGCCAGCAGGTTGAGGGAGGTTTCCCATCCCTTCCACTCTATGCTAGTGAGGCCACATCTGGAGTGCTGTGTCCAGTTCTGGGCTCCCCAGTTCAGGAAAGACAGGGAGCTACTGAAGAGAGTCCAGTGGAAGGTGATGAGTATGATGAAGGGATGAGAACATCTCTTGTATGAGTAAAGACTGAGAGAGATGGGGCTGTTTAACCTGGGGAAAACTGAGAGAGGATCTTATCAATGCTTATATATATCTCAAGGGTGGTTGTCAAGAGTTTGGGGTCAGAATCTTTTCATTGATGCCCAGAGACAGAACAAGAGGCAATGGGCACAAATTGGACCACAGTAAGTTCCACTTCAAGATGAGAAAAAAGCTCTTTACTTTGAGGGTTGCAGAGCACTGGGACAGGCTGCCTAGAGAGGTTGTGGAGTCTCCTCTGAAGAGATTCAAAACCCACCTGGATGCTGTCCTGTGCAACCTGCTGTAGGCGATCCTGCTTTAGCAGGGAGGTTGGATTAAATGATCTCCCAAGGTCCCTTCCAACCCCTGATTTTCTGTTATTCTGTGAATCTGTGATTCTGTAATGAATTGTAAGAACTATTGGTCTCATCAAGAAACTTCCTATAAGTGCTTATATGAGATATGGAAACAGAGAGAAAGATGGAAGTTCTACTTTTCCTAATTCTCTCTGAAATTGGTATGACCACGGTTTTCCCAGTCTCTCAGTACAGGTATGATGAATCTTGATATTTGATATTTGGAAGACAGCACTATAAAGTCTTACTACGATAGGCTTGAATGAGATTTCTTCATCCATCAAATCAGCTGGTTGAAAGTGCATGCTCTGACCTGCTCCTCTGAGTCACTGTATTTTCCAGTGTCATGTGGGAACAATCTGTCAGAGCAACCATGTCATAAAACCACCACAGAACTAGAGCCTGCCACTTTGATACAAACTGCAATAGGATTGACTAACATGCTGACATAACAAACTTAATACCAGTTGAAGAGCTTAGAAAAAAGCAGAAGGTGAGGGGAAAAAGCCAGACAAAAGTGACTTTACTGAGGACATAAACCAGTATGTAACCCACCCTTTTAAAAAATAATCCTCTACCAGGTATGCAGACATATTAATTTCTGGTGTATTCTTTCAGCTGGAGCTACGTAATTAGTTATTTGGTTCCCCAACTTTTGGGTTTGCTCTGCTAGGTTTCTACCTGTGTCTGCATCACAAGCATTATTTCTGGCTGCACTGTATGAGCAGTAAAGAATATTGGTTGCTGTCAGGAACTCTTTGTTTTGTCAAGAACCTCTACTGCACGTGCAAATGCAAGGGAATAACGCCAGTGATTCTGACACTGGTCGTGCAGTGTATTCTTCTCCTGAGCCCTGGAGAAGTAATGAGCTCTGTCACCCCAGAATAGACTCAAAAGCAACAAGAATGACATACTGGAAAGCAAACAGATTGGGAAAAGGAAAGTGAAATGAAGTAGAGCAAGTGAGTGACCTTTGAAAATTGATGTACTGGCTAGATATTTCCCAGGTAAAAGATACAGTCAAATTACTAAATCTTGCTCTCACATGTAACAGGATGGTCGATTTGTTTGGTCAAATTCAATGAATGTTAAAGCCCTATAAAGCTTCTCTGCAATAGTATTGGAGGTGACATCAAAGCAGATAATAAAGCTACCCAGAGCACAGATCAGTGGCAATTTAGCAATTAGCTCTGTCAGCAGCTCTGGAAGATCTGTAACAAATCATAAGTTTTTAGTTAGCCGGTATAATAAAAGTACTTAATAGTGAAGGGAAAGTAACAGAGGCAATAAATGTGTTTAAGCATATAATATTGTTTTCTTATGACAATTACATGATCTGGAGAAAAAAATAAGGATTTTCAATATATGATATTCTACTTGGGACAGAATATTAATACTTGGCAGGTGGAGAAATATCTGTCTTTTTTACTTTCCTCAAATCTCATAGATCATTACACTGCTGGTTTCAGATTAGGAATGAAGAAAGGTTATTATGCAAATTATGCAAACAGACTGAGTGAAAATAGACACAATTGCTATAGGCTGAGAAATTCAGCAGAAGCATGAAGAACAGAAATGAAGCAATAGGGAAGGACAATTCAGTTCAAAAGAAATAAGTGTCAGCTCTTCACTATTACAGTACAATTTAGGTGAGCAAGCCTAAAAAGAAAGGAAGAGGGCATGGTAATTACAACCTTGTAAACCCAGGTTTCTCAAGTAATGCAGCACAACCAGAAGAGATCTAAGACAATAAAGTAATGACGTAAGTATTCATGTCTTCAAATTTTAGGCATCTAACTGAAGCACTGAAATGAGGGACCTAAACACCCTACATAGTTAATGGAAAAAAGTAGGCTTCTCCAGAGAGCAATTTGAAGCACTTGAGTTAGGCTCCTACCTTTTACCATTGACTATACAGGCCAGGTGAAGTTAGATGGTGTGAATACCTCCTGAAGTGCCTTATTACAGCATATCTAGGAATATCCCTAGCTGCAAGGTAAGGGCATTGCAGGGCACCAATTATGTACTTTAGCAGCACATGCACCACTTCTAACAAAGTGGTATTTATATGTAATAGTCACTGATTGCTCTAACACTACCCTAAGGCTATGCACAGCTGTAATGGAAAGGTGGATATCTTTCATGTAAAGTCAGGTTAAGACTCTGACTAGCTTTTTGAGAAAACATCCTTTCAGTGCAGAAGATGAGGCTGTGGCAGAAGTGAAGGGGGAAACTCCATCTTTCGAGATATCTAAAAAATTAATTGGGCTACCATGAAGTAAAATCTTGTATCGGGCAGAGGCTGAGGGGACTGCATACTTTAACTCCATCTCTAACTCACACAGCTATAGATGTCACAGTGTCCTTCCAGAAAAATGGAAACCAGCAAAAGGCTCAAATTTTTACTCTTCTAGATGTATTACTTGTCCTTTGAAAGTATTACTGTTCAGGCAATCACAAAATGAGAAGGAGTATGTCGAAAAATGACTAATATATAGGAGAAGGATTAACAGGAAAAAATAATTGAAGCAGCACATATCAAAATTGCAAAGCACATTAAGAGTAATGCCTCTTGTAGCACTTTCCAAACACAAAAATAACCAGCAGCCTCATTTAGCTACTATATTGGCATTATTTGCTCACACCCTTCTCTTTCCCTCCCTCTCCAGCCAATCTAGCTCATCTCAGCAGCAAAAACACTGAAATTTCCACTGTGTTTTAAATCACTGAAGTGGTAAATAATGGATATACAAGAACTCAAATTGTTACAAAATAATTTGACATAGCTCTTACCAGAGAGCCTGAAGTGACGGCTTTAGCAGTCTCACAAGATCTAAACAAGAACAGAACCACATAAGCACTTAGGAGTGAGCAATTGCTTGCCTGTTACAATTTGATTTGAAGCTGATCTAAACAAGTAGGTAGCACAAATGGCTTTGAGTGCATTCAGGAATCTCCACCAGCCTCTTTGCTCCTAAAAGGGTTAAATCCAACAGCAGATATGCCTAAAAAAATAGATATTCTTTATCAGGTACTTGTATTTAAATATTAATGGAAATAAAGTTTGTCTGAATTAATAAAATAATTGTAATTAGAGTTTATTGTGTTTGAGCTACCAAAGAAAAAAAATCATTCTTTCTCAGCCTTCTGCCCTTCCTTTCCTTCTCCTGCCCTGCTCTTCATTTTTTTGTGGTTACTATCTTTCAGGAATTTCCTTTTTTTCAATACACAATAATAGGAAGGTTTTCTTCTAGTTTTTCTTATTCATATACTTTAGAATTCATGATACAATAGCAAATGATTCTATCTTTGTACAGAGGATCAATATAGGAAATGGGAATGCTGTATCCAAGTTGAATGAAGGCTGATTTTTCATGTTAAATGCAACATGCATGTCTTCTTTTAACGGTTTAGTGCTCGGTTTTGCCTCAAAACTAACACAGACAGTGTTTGTGAGGACACGTAAGCTCTTGTCAGGGCCTATCAGTGCCTGCAGGTTAATTGACTATTCTGTTTTATAATACTTTTTGGTTAATGAAGGTCCTTAGCACTCAACCTTTTCAGACTCGAGGTTCTATCCTAATTGAATTTTTGGGCATTCAGCATGTAGGCTTAAAATCCATCTTCAATGGTATTCACCAGGCTTACCCATGACTCAACATTTTTAGGATAAGGGGTTCTGTGGCAGAAAGCCTGGGTATAGCTGTTTTCCTTCATGCCTGTGAGGAGGATGGGTGCATACCTCACTGGGAGTGTTCACCAGCACCAGCTGTGACCGAGTTTAGTGAGCCAGCTCCACAGGCAGGCTTACCTGTCATCTTCTCTTTGCTTACTGCAGGCTGATAGTGTCCAACATGGCATTGCACCCTTTCCCCCCCTGTACTCCCAGGAGGCTGAGAGTGGGGTAGCCCTGCCGTGATCCCAGATGGAGTTGTTCTGACTCAATGGCATCCAGGTAAACCCCTGTTTTACTACAACCCCTGGTTTTACTACAACCCCTCAAAACACAGGTGCTTGGACACAGCATTCATGGTAAAATGACGGTGTGTGCACAAGGGTTGTTGTGTCCCTCAGATGGGCACAACAGGAGCAGGATCCTGGCCTCAGAAGTCTAGTAGACTAAAAAGTGCCATGTGATGCTCCTGGATACCACAAAGTGATTGTCTATCTTAATTTTTAGTATGGTGCTGGTGTGATTTCTGTCCAGTCTAGTGACCCCTCTCCCAAACTAATTGTAGTTCAGATTTGGGATCTGACATGCTGTGCAATGTTTCCAGTGGGCAGTCTTGGTGTGGTCTCCCCACTTAATATCAGGGACTGAGGCCCACTAAGTTATCTGGTGGGGGTTCTGGGGGCACAGCTGGGCACGTATCCTTGCTGAGGCATGTGGAACCTTCCCACCTTCTGCACACCCAGAGCTTCCTCTGTGTGCTCTGGCTGCATTGTCACTTGCTTACAACCACTTCAGGAACTAGCAAAAAGTATCTCCCTGCACACCAGTGCTACAGCTCAGCATTGTATGATGATTGGCACCTCAACTTGATGGCAAACAATAGGATTTCTGAGCAGTAATGAGCACAATCTTCTGAACTTTTATAATTAACTTTAGGAATATTTGACAAAAGGAAAGTAACACTAGCAAATTGGTGTATTTTTTGTTAGTATTGCTCATACTGCCACATGCTCGTAGTGCTTGCTGTTCCTGGTAGCTTCTGTGTTGCTGCAAGAGGTTTTACACCCACGTGAGGCAGGCAGCAGGTAATGAACTTCCTTATCTTCCTCATTTCTGCCTTTTTGAGGGTGGAGGGTGTAAGGGGGGAGGAATACCAGAGATCAGGAAAGCAGTGAGGCTGCTGGGGATACAAAACACGTTAGTGGGGAAGCAGAGGCAGGGCCTACTAGCAGAGAGAAAGCTCTGCAGTAAACCTCTCCTTGACTCCCCCTCATTAATATATAGCCCACATGGCTCTCGAACAAAGTTTCTGCAGGTAACCTTTAGGTCAAGCATCTGAAAACTTACTACTCTTAGCACTATATGTGTACACTGTCATTGTTTTAAAAGGTTGCATAACTAGACTGTGTTTCAAGGTACATATAAAAAGCATCCACAAAAAGAGACCCGGAGCTAGCGTAAATCAGTGTCACTTGTATCACTCAACCATGTTATTTCATTATTTCTGAATTCTAATGATCTTCATCCCATCTTTCACACAGTGCTTCTGTGCACTATATTCTTTATGATGGTTTGACATCTCCAAAGGCATTAATAGTCTTTGGGGAACATGAATCAAAAAACAAATGCTCTTTGTGCGTATTCACTTCTTATGGTTTTATTTCAGCTCATTCCTATTAGAACAGACCCGAAGAAAGGATGTATAGAAGAGGCAATTTCCCAACAGTGTTTACATTATGGGAAAATTTCTCTCATTGAGAGTCTGCCTGGAAAAATCTGAAGACTGTTTCTGCCTAGGAATAACAACTATATTCCCCATAAATCCTCAGAGAATGGCTTTATGGACTTCTCAGTAAATAATAATAAGACCCCTCCACCTTATTGTATCTTACTGAAATATCAAATACAGCATGTTGTCTGCTAAACCTTAATGATTATGATCTTGTTGCCACCAATCTTTATGTTCTGCTATAAATATCCGCTATTCTCTTTTAAAAACCCAAACCATTTAATGCTGTGCTTCAAAAAAAATGCAATAGTTTGAAGAGTGTTTGCCTATTTATTTATGATAGTTCAAACTAGAGATTTTATATATTGGTGTCATTTATAAGCCTTGAAAATAATTTTACTAGGGCAGAATTATTCCTATAAGCCATTTTATTCAATTCTTTCCTTCCTTCCTCATCTTACTCTGGAGTTTATCATGAGCTGGATTGCTCATTGCAGATCTTTTTAGAAGTCCTTTTTAAGGTTTATTTCTCTGTGTGACCATTCATTTCCATCCTGCTTCTGAAACTGTTTAATTCTCCTGCACTTCCTACTACCACTCCCAGACTAACTTTAAATGACTATGGGTACATTGTCACAATTTTTTTTCGGTAATGTATAGATGTTTCTTCTAAGATGATCTTCAGAACGACGATTCATTGGATCATTCCAGCTGAACATATTTTAATAATGTCACAGGGAAGGGTTTGCTCTTTTCTCTAACGGTCCTTTATAGGCTTTGTATCTCCTGAGAATGCATTGCCGAGGGAAAGCAAGTGCTAGACTTGTTCTATAGGACACCAAATGCTTCCATGGGGGACTAGAAGGCACCCTTCTTGCTGAATTTAGGAAAGCCTGAAGTTAGCTATTGTTTTTCTCTCTCCCAAAGCAAGGGGCTAAACTTGAGGTTCACACCTTGAACTTCACTGGCTCAGGAGAACTGCAGGGTACTTGAGCTCACAGTGGCAGATTTTCAATCACTCTATTGGAATTTACAAAAATCTGGACAAAAACTGTATTGTCTCCCCCCAAACCAGTATAGATGGAATAGGCTTTTTCAGTATTTAGAGCACACAGCTGGTTTTGCAAATGTAGTGTAATAGAAAAAGAGAGCTTCAGGACAATATCTGGGGTCCTGTTGCCCAGCTTTTCTTGGCTGGGACAGATAGGTCTTAGCAACCTGGTGCCTGTCTTCTATTAGCCCTGCTTGCACAGTGAGGCAGAGGATAACTGCAGATTCTCCATTTGATGCAAACGTGTGCCAGCCCAAGGTCTTTGGCTGTTAGCCAGGGTAAGGCTAAGCTGGGCAAAGCTTGGGCTTCCCTGCTGTTGTTGCAATTAAAGAGCAGCACAGGGACCAGATCTCTGCTGTCTGAAGAGTGTGTGGTTGTCCGAGCTGCTCTGGCAGAGCCCTTTGTATTTTATTCCCTTATACCCTGGGCTATCTTCAATAAGAGTAAGAAACATTACATTGAAATTCTGTTTTGAGGGACATGCTGTGATACACACATATATTAATTGTGCCATAGACTGAAAGCTTTGTGTCCAGGTGAACAATCCTTTAATGCATTTGGCAGCAATAACAAGTACCTCAAGGTTATGCCCTATCTCTTTTTCTCTTTATGTCATCTGTAACAACTGTGGACTCTGACATTTAGTTAATTAAATTTGCTCACACTATCTGACTTAGTTGTGCAATTCCTCTTGAGGACGTAATTTTTGAAGGTAGTAGGCAAGAGGAATGGTTAACCTTGATGAGTTGGTTTGCCATATAGTGTGTTATTCAAGAAAAAAACGTAGGAGCTTTCATCTATTGTATAAATAATAAACCTCAGAACAGTCCATGGACATAGAATATTTAAAGAACAGCATAATGTCTTTGAGGCCAGATATCAGAAAAAAATGAAATTATCACACAATTGCTACTGCTGCTGCACTTCACCTACAAGCCTCTGCCTACTGCAATTTTCTTCTAGCAAGTGGTGCTCAGCTAATTGTAGTTTAGATGATTCCCATCAAATCTGTCTGAAATGAAATGGCTTTTACTGTGTCTGATGCTTTATATTTCAATGTGGATATTTAATGTTGCTTCTGAAATTTTATTCTTATGCAGATTTGTGTTGGCGTTATATTTTTAGTATTGGTATGTTCCAGAGCTGATTCCATGTCTTTATGCAACTGACTTACATCTGCAATTGATAACATAATTTGGAAGTAGTCGTATTTATGTCTGTGTAGCCTTCTGTTCCAGAGCTGCCTTGCAGAATCCTACAGACACCATCCAGTCTGCCCCTGGGCATCTTGAACGTGTGGACAGGGGGGCTGGCCTGCTACTTGAGCAGTGTGGGTATATGGGCCATATATGCACTGAGGGTAGGGCTCCAGCTGGGCTCCCAAGTCTTTGAGATGAGAATGATGTGGTTTTGATTTTGGAGTCAGAACTAACAGACAAGACAGAAAAAGATTTTGAAGTGATTTTTGGTTTATCTCAGCATCTATCTTAGCTTATTACCTGAGGTTGTACAGATTCCTTGTTTCCATAAAATAACAACAGCAATAATAATTATAATAATGCCATGAATGACACTTAGCTATTTCTCACAATGCAGTCGTATGGAAGTTAATTTCAGGGAACAGAAATCTCCAGAATCTCCCTCAATATAAGTTTTGGTATACAGATTAGTATGAACACATTCATGGCAGTAGTAATTAGTGGTAGGCAATTTTATCTTGCATTTTACTCTTACCATCCTTCAAGAACCATTCAGAGCTCCACCTCAGAGGAATGGAAGGAAGTCAAGGCACAGGTACTAAATTATTGCCTTCCATATGGGTAGACAGTGAAACACAGGGCCAAATTTGTGTCAGTCTAGCATGAAGTGCAGCACATCTGAATGAACTGGGAAGTGGCTGTAAATCACATAACATTTGGCCCCTGGAAAGTGGCTGTAAAACCAGATGTGGTTGATAAAATATATGTCGAACCACATTCTAAATTTAAAACCAACCTATAACATTTTTCCTTTAATCGGTGCATGCCAGCCAAATATATGCAGGTGAGCAGTCATTTCAAGTCTGAGATTAGGCAGATTGATACCAGCTGTCTGACAAATCTCTAGCACTAGATAAGGCTGGAAGCGAAGGGGACAGAGTTATAAATTGCATGCACCCATTAATGCACTCATTTAAACACACAATTTAAATGCTAATTGATGTTAATTCAGCCCAGCACCAGTGCTGTTGTGTTCAGCTGTTAGTCAAATACAGTTACCTGGATGAAAGAACGGTGGTAGGGGGCTTGAGAGGATAGTTTAACTAAAGCCAGGCACCAGTTCAATATGCGGGACGTGTCTGTTTCACTTCACATGTTATTATACCTTCTGGGTAATCAGAAATAGCTGAATTTAGCAAGAAAATTAATTGTGAGCATTTTGCCACTGCATTCTGACCACACATCTAATAAATGATACCTTTCATCTTTTACATTGCCTAAAATCATTCCATGTCTCAAAATATCTTGACGTTCCTTATTAAAACATATAGACTTAATGAAAGAAACAGCTAAGAATTCCCAAACAAAATTAAATATTTTCTTTCAATCTGAACAGAATTCTCTGGTTGACTTTTCTTTTTATTACTTTAATTTAGTCTCTCAGGTGAGGAAAAAACATCAGTTCACAAAGATTTCTCTGCAAAAAATGTGGGTTAGTCATGACACTGAAACGCATTTCATCACTACAATATCTATAGTTAAGTAAACCCTCTATATTAACTACACTTTGAATATATTCTTCAAGTGCCTCATGGTAAATGTAATAAATACTCCAAATGTGTAGTGAAATGCTGCTGGTCCACCTGTTACTATTCAGTTGCTGTTATTCAAAAAGTTATTAGTAGTAAGAAAAAGCTACAAACTAAATTGCTTGTGGCTGATAAATAGTAAATTCTGTGCGCTAACAGTTTGGCCTACTTTATTGTTAATATAAAAGGTTAAATGTAACGATGGAAGTGGTAGCTTTTTTATTAAGCAACCAGAGTGCAGATTTGGCTCATGATGTGTGTTAATATCATCTCCATATGCCATAAACCTGGCTGGTCAAATTCTAGGCTTTGTGCCAGGTGCTGCGCTCAGTTACGCTGCCATGAACCGGTGCAGGGATGTAGTTTCAGGGGTGAAACAATGGGCAAAATGTTTCCCAGTGTGTTGAAGCCTTATAAAAGCTGGGAGTGATGGAAGGCCCAATTCTTAACTGTTTGAACCTAGGAAAAGTAAGTGTAAAATGCTAACAGATTGACTGCTATGGCTAGATCATTTGAAACAGTGATATAAAGCCTTTGTCAGAAGGATACAGGCACTGCAGTATGTTACTTTCCATGAAGGGCTTGATTTGAGCCCATCATGTTAACAGGCTCTTAACCACTCCAGTGACTTTTGATAAGGACACAATTCACGTAAAACTGTAGATTTAAAAAATGACAGAGTGGCCTCCTAGAGAACTTCATATGGGGACGATTCTGGGGTTTAAGAAGTGCTATATATAGGTCCATGGCAGAGGAAATTGAAGAGGGAAACTGCGAGGCAGGAGGAACAGACAACCCTCCAGAATGGCATCACTGTATATTAATCCAAAATCATATCTTGAATTCATCCTCTGCATTTGAAAGGTCTTGGTCACTGCAACTTATTTTCCAGGATCCAGTTATGTTTTAGATCAAATAACTTGGCCAAATGTTTTTACTACTGAATGTCAGTCTAATGAAAATTATTTTTTAAGACACAATGCTGAGTTCTCTTTTTTTTTTTTTTTCAGGATGGTTGGAAGGAATTGTATGTTGGGGGGATTTGTTCGAAGGTGAAGGGGATATGAGATTTTAAATTGCTTGGCTTATTGGTAGTGGTTTATCTTAAATTGTGCTGCTGCACTGTATTTTTAAATTATGTCAAGGGCACCTAGACCATATGGAATGAAAGGAAAATAATGATTTAAAAATATATCTATCTAGCAAGAACATTCTTACGACATGTCAGCAGAAACACATGGTCTACAGTATCCAAGAGAGATGATAGGTCTAAAATAACTGGTATGAAGAAGTGGTAGTTAAAGTTGTCACATGTGTCTATGGTTGGGCACCTAAATCCAGCTCCAAAAGCTTGTGAAAGGAATGTCTGGTTCTTGCTAATTTGTGACTATTCAGCACCTCTAATGCCATTCTGATATTGAAAAAGGATTTCAGTGATAGTAAAGGTTGTGTCAGGAGGTAAGCTATTTGGCCTTGTCATGTATTAAAAATATATATATACACCCACCTGAAGTCAATGTCTGCTTTTTCATGCTACTCTTGTAAATTTTTCTCATCAATGTGAGATTACAAAAAGTTGGTAGCTATTGAGATTACATATATAATAAAGGCATGTTTTCAGAAATACTTTCAGAACTGATTCTTTACAACATGAATTTGGATTTGATGCTACAATAGGGGTCTCCATTTGTTTTAATTTATACATAAGTCTCAGTAGTTCTGCAGTACTTACTGGCTTCTGCTACTTTCTTTCCTTAAACCAGTGGGGTTTTTTTTAGATGCAATTTTTTATGGAGGTTGATAGAAAATGTTTTCTAAATGCTGTATAGAATTATGTGCCTTACTTTACCTGAGCCTACTCTATTAGTGATACATATAGTCAAGGAACTCAACTAAATGTGTCGCACAGCAGTAGTGAAATGGCTCTCTGTGTCATAGCTCCCACAGAGAGGAGCTCCACGGTAGTCATTAGTAGTACAGGAAACATCAAAGGTAGCAACTGAGACCTGAGCCTTCCCTGCAAGAGCAAATCAAAGCCCAGTGGCTCTACCACTGTTGGCAATTTCAACAAAAAGCTGGCAGCTTTAAAAATTATCAGTAGGCACTGAAATGACAGGAAAAGTGCTAGTAAACCATCTACATAGAAGTAATTTCTGACCCAGGAGTTGGACAATGGGTTTGACCTGTATGGGAGAGGGCTGTTGGGTTTTTTCCAATTTTATTTTTCCTATGTTTTTCTTAGAGATGTCCAGCTGCAGAGAATTAGTGAGAATAATGCAAATAAAATTAAAACCTAAAATATAGGTGGATATGATATTGGCCCACAGGTTCCAAATGGTGAAATTAGTTGCTCTGAAACCAAAACATCCTTCCTTGTAAAATCATACATTGCTAATCTTCCTTCCCTAGTTCTGCCTGGATGTCACACATGATCTCCCGCAGAACCTTCTTTATAAGCAAGTTCTTAACAGCCATCAGTAGACGTTGGTCTCAGCAGGTAGAAGCTGACACACTCTGTGGATGTCGACACACCTACAGCTGTCTCATCTTTGCTGTAGCACTTTGCTAAAGCACTCTGGATTTCTGTGGGGAATCTGTGTGCTATTTCTTGTCCTGAAATCTGCAATGAAAAACCAAACAGTGGCTAAGCAGAAGCTCAGAAAAAGCCAATAGAGACCAAAAACCCACTCCTGGGTCTAATCTTACATACAGGTTCTCAATGAGGCCAGACTCCTTAACAGTTCAGGGAATGAGGATATCAAGTTGTTTTCCAGGAGAAGGGCTGTAATATTAGATAGGGGAAAGTGCTTCTTTTTATGACTCTTGACTGTCCTCACATGGCACAATTTGCAGTGCCACATATTAATTTGATTTAATTTCCTAAAGACAATTTATTTTGGTAAGAAATAATATTCAGTTCATCCCTAAGGAAAATGATCTTAACTCTCCAGGTCTATTTCCAACACAGAGCTTTACTCAGCTGTGAAAGCTTTCAGTTAAGCAGAAAGTACTGTACAGTCTGTAAGTGGAAGGAAAAATAGAAAGCTGAAATTTGAAAGCAGAAAGGAACAAGTAAGTGTCCTCACAAAAGAGGAGTGCAATTGAAAGTCAATTGTCTAAAATAGTACTTTGAGCGTCCTCACCTCCATGAATAATGGGGAGAAGCAAAAGGCTTTTCTCACTTCAGGGATGGATTACACCACAGCTTACATGGCGCATTTGTCATTATTTGTGTTATGATAGTATCTAGAGAAGAAATAGATGACCTCTGGTGTGTTGTTCCAGAGACTGGTGCATTTTGAGTGGCATGAGGCTGAGTCAGCCCTGGACTGGGAGCTGGGAGACATAAGCTCTTGTGAAAGGCCAGGGAGACAGAGGTTCCCTCCTCAAGGGCTGAGTTTGGCATAAGTTAGGGTTGGTTGCTCATCAGAGGCTTGCCTCCCTAAGGGGCAGCATCTCCTTCCTCTCAGTGAGCTTCTCCCAGTAGGCTCTGGTTCTTTTTCAAGAATGAAAAGTACAGCCTTGCAAGCCACCAAGGAATTATAATAGTTTGCTGGTTGTCTTAAAATGCAAAGCAAACTGCCACAGGGGAGATTGGGATGGATCTATGAACCATGACACCTGTTCCAATGTGTGCAGTGCTAGCTGGGGCATCAGCACTCTCAGCGTGATGATAAACTCATGCTGTTCAAAACGGGCACTGGAAACATAGGCAGAAACACAGAGGCCCAGAACTACCAGGTCGGTGCCTAGCTGCTGGGGATTTCTAAAGCTGTATAAGACTTGGCAAAGGTTTTACAAGTGTCCCATTCTAATATCAAAAACAAAACCCAGCTTTTGAGCCCTAAATTAGAGCATTAACTCCAGCTCCATGCATCGCTAATGTCGGTTCCTTTGCGGAATATTCAGAGTTTTTTTCTGAGCTGACCTTTTAAACAGGTCTTTCAGAGTAGCTTTTCCACAGGCTCTATATTTTTGTGAAAATATTTAGTAAAATAAGCAGTCAACTTTCTCAGTAACTGCTACATTTCAGGAATTATTAAAATAGGACATTGAAATATTCCTAAAATTTATTTTTCTCCTACCTGAAAGCCAAAGCTAATAGCAGATAATAACAATCCAATGTGTCTCATTGTTAGCTGTCTCAGTAAAAGCTGTTCCATTTGCCCTCCAATCATTTCTTTAATCACACTTTGGAGATAATTGCATATAGCTGGGTTCATTGAAACATACTGTAATGTTTTGTTAATTATGTCACATATAACACAGGAAGCCAAGATTTTGAAAGGAATAACAGGTGAATAATCTTTCTCTATGAGTTTTGCTGAGAAAATGTAATACTGAAACTTAGTGCTTGCATAGGAGTTAAACCCCTTTCTGGGCAACATCCTCATCTGTGCTCTACACTAGCATAAATGAAATAAATATAAATTTTCTTTCTTGCTATGCATTTTATTTTCAAGGAGACTGATTTCCCCACCAGTGCTGAATAGCATTTTACACAAGAACAAACATTTTTCATCTTATGGATTCTTGAATATGTTTGTCTCATGAGATCTAGAAATGCAGAAGTCTACAAATCAATGCCATGTTTGTTTGAGAACATGATAAAAGGATACCCAAGGTGATACTTCACCCATGGTGAAACCAAGTCTAGAAGGACAGGAGACTGGGATGCTGGCTCAGAGCTACCTGGCTTTTAGCCTTTGGTTCTGTGAGGGAAGCTAGGGCACTGCAGAAGTGGGGCTGTGCAGTACTGGAGTTTCTAGGTAAGATGTATCTGCCATCAGGGATCAAATCATTGCAGCATGGACCTGCCTTTCCTTGTCAATAAATACATGGCTTCCCTCAAGCAAGCTAGGTGACCTCCTTTGTGTTATTTTGATATTGACTTTGGTGGGTTTTTCCTTGATGCTCATCATAAAAGACAGTTCTACTCTCTGTTCACTTATCCTGCCCTGTTTTCTAGTTCTCTGCATTGTTAAGTTGCTGGCATGCATCTTGTCTGCAGAGAAAGGCAATGATGTCCCACATCATGTGCTGGCCAAAACCTGCATGAGCAGCTCTTGCTGACACCAGTGTTAGGATTGCACATCTGGTGGTTCACATTGCTCTGCTACCCAGCTGAGCGGACACTCTTTGGGAAATAAACAGACTGTGAAGTGCTATCAGGTTTGCATTTCTGTCTCTCCTCAGCTTTGCCCCCCGCCC
>VXBZ01009411.1:524116-556822 GCA_013399135.1 Heliornis fulica
CCCCCCGCATTGCCTCCCTTTCCCATCTTGCTTCTGGCTCTATCCACAAGCTTAAGTCCAAGGAGGATCGGAGTGATATTAAAGTTTCTAAGTTTCACTTAAAATTGCATTATCAGTCTGCTGAAGGGGATGTGGTAAAACAGCAAGGGACTGAAGAATATGTGGTGGTGAGTGCAAGCAGGGGATCAAGGGATTAGCAGGAAATAGAAACAAAAGAGTTTGTAAAGGAGAAAAATTCTGGGAATGAGCTTCAGGGGAAAGAAATCAGCCAGAGGAGTGAGTGCTATTTTATGAGGGAAGGTGTCATTAGCCCTAGGAGACAAGCTCAAGAAAAAAATGTATGGAAGGAAAGAAGATCAAAGGAATTTGATAGCAATGTGAAATATAGTAAAAGGAGACCTATAGTAATAACAGTAATAATTATATATATAGTTCAAATATGAAGAATAAAACAAATGCACAGAAGTGAAAAAAATTACAGAGGTAATAAATATTTAGGTTTGCTATACTGGGAGATAGACAGTTTATATGTGGACACAACCTGTGGGTTGCAAGGGTCAGAAAATGGAATTATAAAAGAGTAAGGAGAAAAGGAACGGATAAAGAATTCATGTTCACAAATGGCACTCTGCAGGACTTGATTTTACACACTCCATTATGTATTTAAATAGCCTTTGACACTGGAAAAAATGCGACAGTAATTTGTAGGTCTTACAAATCAAATTCAAGATATAGTAAATAGTGAAATGCTGCAGTGAAGATCAGAGTTAGAAATTAAGGTTCAAATGTAAGGAGGAGATGCTGAGCAGTACTTTCCTTCTTGAGTCAGCCTCTGCACAGGGTATTTAGAAAGAAGCAGAGATAGCTTTAAAATTGATTTTTATGTCTATTTTGACATTTAATTGAAGCAATTTCTTATGTAAAAGTTTGATTTCTCTATCATACAACACTTATCAAAGTTTAAGCAGAGCAATTTGAAATGTCAGGATAATAAAGCATGAAAAATAGGAATAAATATGCAGCATCTCAGGTTTTATTACAGACTTACATGACTATGCATTAGAAAAAGTAGTATGAATAGCTGTTGAGAGAAGAGTCTGGAGGCTGGTAATCAGATCTGGAACAGCCTGCCGATTTGGTTGTGAGATAAATGTCTAAGCATTACTACATAGCATTAACAAAAAACTTACTGAGCTTGGAACATTGTATCTGTAAGATCAAGCAGGCCATATGTGAATAGGGATGCTCATGCTGGCTGGGGAGCGTTTCACAGAGCAGGAGGGAAGTAGAAGAGTATATGCAGTATGGAGAGCATGCCACCTCAAGGAGGAGGGTGATGTTGGTTAGTTGCAATCAGCTAGCAACTAACATTACATTTTCAGTCTTTAAATTCATTAAAGAAACAAACAAAAAAGAATGTCTGTTCTCAACATTATTTAGCTAAAACATCTAGAAACTTAACCATGCCCTTGGAATAATGCAAGAAAGTGCTATTTCTTTACTATGATATTACCTTGCTGTGTGAAACTCAAATGGTGGTGGCAAATTTGGACTTAAAATTACTACTTACAGTGGCTTAAGAAAAAGGTTATAATCTCTGAAATTGCATACCAAATTTTTCCATAGTGTGCTGATTCCCTTTTCATGTCAGCCTTCCTCTGACACACCCTTCATTTGCCATATGTGTTTCTCTTACCTGTTGAACTTTCTCTGCTTTCCACGTGGCTCCAGGGATGATTGAAACCTATTTAGTTACTAAACACTTGATCTTCTCCTATTCCATATAATACCTATGCTCTGACAATTCTTCAGAAATTTGGACCTGCAGAAGAAAACAGATATGCAGCATAGAGGTAATGTACTGAAGAAAGGGTGAGGCTTCCTGCCTTGCTCTCATCCCATAGGATGCTTGCTTGCATCACTGTGGACTTGCTAAGCTCTTCAAATAGGGTAAGTGCCCCCTTCTGAAAAGACAGTGTAGTTAAGCTTATAATCAGAAAAATTTTCTGCAGTAATAAAAATTAAGTGTAGACATGATTGGAAAACAGGACTAAGAAAATTTCTCACCTGCATGATTTTTGGTAGTACATAGAGGCTGGTTCAAATCACATAGAGTCACATTGAATTAGAAGTATCAGAAGAAGCTTTAAGCTTGAGATTAGGCATCTGGCTGTGAGCTTGTATATGGAGATCAGGCCATAGAGCATGGAAATCAATTAGCTGGTCCTAAAATATATGTTTTTATCTGCTTACTGAATAACTCTCTAGACTGTCTTTGTACTAACTAGGACCTTGGAGTTGCCTGGTGAGCTGCCCTCATGTTTTTCATCAGATGTCACACTGCAGAAATCTTCAATGGTACTTCCCATCCTATCTCTCTAGGGCATCTCAGATGCCAATAAATCTCTAGGTCTAGTCAGCAACTGGATCAAGGAGCTGAGGAACTGCACAGTTAAATCTGTGTCTTAATTGCATTCTGAGTCTGCACTTTTAGTCTGTAATGAGACCCATCACTGTTTAGCAGTGCATCACCACTGCAGAAGCATCTTTCCAGTACATTCAATGTTTTATATAAATATATGTTGTGCTTACACAGTCCAGTGTATTTATCAGGGACAGTCTTCTCCCTGATTACAAGGCACTAATTGCACAGCAAAATAGAATAAAAAATAAACACACGCACTCACAAAATTTCTCCCATGAGGAGATTTGAGGATTTAAAGTAACAGAGAGTGTAGCAGAAGAACAAATGGATGTTAATTGACTGCTTTTAATATTAGCCTGAAAATGAAAGGCTTTGTAATTGCCAAGTGAGAAGGTCTTGGAAAAACCTAATTGAAATTATGAATTCAGATTTAAGGTGAGACTTGAAATATTTAGCGAAGACATTCTGTGAGCTCAACAATCCTATATCCAAAACCACTACAGCACCTTCCTAAAAGCTTTTCCTGCAGGCATTTCTTTCCAGGTATATCAGCAACAGGCCCAGGAGCTTACTGTTGGATACAAAGAATAAATCAAAGAAGAAACCATAAGATAATTCCCATTGTCACCAAACAACTGTGACTTATCCCAGGTGATTCTAGCACTATGGTGAAGTGGATGAGCACTTGTGATAGATCAGAAAGTTGACAAGCTGGTTAAAGAAGACACACTTTAAAGCTTGAGATATGAAAGGCACCCCAAGCACCAAAGAGAAAAGGCTTTTTTGCTGGTAATGTTTAAGGTATATGACAGGTTTGGCAGTGTGTCACAACCAAACTATTTTTTTATACTTTTTTAACCTAGTAAACAAATTAGTCTACTGTGGCCCAAATGGGTAAAAACTATGTAGCTATAATAAAAAATGATTCATATTTTCAGTGCAAAGTAGAACAAAACAGAACTTTGTTGAATTTTAAATGAAATTTTTATTGGTAAAATCAGTTGGACCACAGGTTTGAGTCTATATCAATACGAACTCATATAGCAACAGCCCATGTCTCAAATAACTGAAATGGTGTAGGTCGATATGACAGCTACTGCAGTCAAACCAAGTAAATCATATGGAATAGGATATGTGAAATGAAATAAAACAGTGCAATAACATGCCCCTCTTCCATACAGAAGATAAAAAAACCCACAAGGGGCTTAATTCTTCTAGATCTCAATTTCAGTTCCTCACATGTTAGTTTTTAAATGCCACCCTCTCCACAGGACAAGCTGCTCAGCATCATTTACAATACTTAAACTCCTCCCACGTTGCATTCAGTTTTACACAGCCAAATACATAGTTTGGTTATCTAATGAAGATGGTCTGGAAACATACTGGAAATCTTTTTTCTGTTTCTTTGCTACTCTCTTTTCTTTGTACCTACTATGGATTTGTTTATGATTTTTTAAAGTTATTAGAAAATATTTTTTCACTTCATAAATAAGTAAGGTAGGGACAAGAAATCCACTGATTAAAAAAAAGCAAATATATTTAAGGATAAACTCCTTGAAGCAGCCTGCTTAGGTGGGAAAGGATAAAAAGTGGTTCCACGATAAGATATAGAATGAAATTAGCATTGATAATTAACAATCAATGAGCATTTAACTTTAATTTTCATCTCTCCTATGAATCTTTAGTTTACATGTCACTGTCTTGTTCCAAGAAACTTCAAATTTTTTTTTCTAGGATGACTACAACCCTTGATGAACTGATTATTGGTATGCTGAAATCATTATCATTTAATATTATCTCATTTTCCTCCTGTGCTCTTACCCAAGGCAAACTGATAAACAAGCAAAAGGAAGTCCCTTATTACACACTCTTTCATTAAAATCTTTTGATATGGAAATTGTGGAAACTATAGGTTTGCCTCTATTTAGAAAGACATAACCGTATACCCATAAGGTTATTAAGCATCTTATATTGTAGAATCTTATCAAATGACATCTGAGCCAATCTTCTGAATACCCTTCAAACTGATGGAGAGAAATAGGCCAGTTATGCTCAATTCATCTTCTCCTAAAGTAAATGTCTACTATAGGTTAGGAGAACCACAGACTGGAAAGACAGTGTAAGGTGGATACCTCAGGTACAAACCTGTATGGAGCAATGAAGTCAATCTTACTCCACACTTAGATGCCTAGGTAAATCTAGTTTTCCCAGATAGTTAACCACCAACTCAAAATCATAGCAAGTGTTACAAAGTATGTGTTCAAACATCAGGCATGTACTTATTAAAGTCAAATACAACTGAAGTACACAATCATAAATTCATGTCCCCTGGGTTTTGATAGGACCTAGAGCCAAGATTAAAGCTAAATATATATGTAGGGTATTTACTCAGTGGATACCTTAACTGCATAAGTTATTCCTTAATTTATTTTTGTCTATGTGCTACTGATTATCTTTCAAACATTTTTTTAAGATACTGACTTTTTAAATTTCATATACAATTAATGTTATTACATGAGTCATTGAAAAATAATGTGGATTCAGAATTAAATGCAAAGCTGCTGACTGCATGAAGACTGTTTTATGTGTGCATGAAAGGCAGGATTTGATGATGAGAAAATATTTTGTGTTAGATAGTAGGAAAGAATATATGTATCTATGTATGAGGGTGTGAGAACTGGAGACAGATGCAGGGGACTTGGAATTGTGTTCATATTAGAAAAATATTTCAGAAAATAAATTATAAAGATTAAGTCTGACAAAAATACAAAAAAAAAAAAAAGGTCAGAACTTAAAGCAGTGTCGATAACAGAAGCCTAATTGGAAAAGACAAGCAAACAGAGAGCAGAAAATGGAGGAAGTTTGAATTCTTCGTCCTTTTGCACATGTGGATTCTCCAGAGGCTAGCTCTGAGTTTGGCATTTTTGGTAATTTGGGGGTTTTTGTGTGGGTTTTTTGTTGGTTTTTTTTCTTTCTTTTCTTTCTGGAGACCTTCTGTAGTAAAAATGCTATTCCAATTCTATTTTGTGCATGGCACTAGCTGTATTTATAAAGATCAAAAGTATTATGATTCAGAAATTTGCTTTTATGAAATTTTGATTAAATTATCTAGTATCTTCAAAGCTATTGAAGATAGGTTGGTAGGCAAATGTATATACAACATTATCTTAGTTTCCTCAGTATTTCAGACTATTAAAAGAGCTAAACATTTTATGTAATATTTGGCCCTAAGAAGTCATTACATACTGCATATCTTGTACCACCTGCCAATTGACACAGGAGTCAGCTTTCTTGTGAAAACTGCGAAGTGGTCTCAATACTTCATGAGAAATCATATTCTTATTACCCAGAATGTCTGACCATTCACTGTGGTGTGCTTGCAAGAGAAGCTGTGGATTTCTAGCTCAGTTACTTTTAATAGCTCCACACCAGCAGGCTCTGGCCTGATAAAGTGAAAATAAATGTCACCAAGAAAAAAGACAAAAAGAGTGGGCAGGCTTCCTCTGATGTTTCAGGAAGAGTGGGACATGAACCATCTCTGAGAACTTCTCAAGTTTTTTGTGATACATCATGCTTTCATCAGCTTAACATTGGAAAAGGAGCAAGTGTTCACACTGATAGCAGGGTGAAGAAAAAGTAAAAGGATTGTCTAAACATATAGTTTATTGCCTTATTTTTCATAATTTCCTGTGGCAAGGTAGCACCAGCCATGCCCATCCCAGTGTACAGAACAACACTTTACTCACTGACTCCTCACTTTCCTTCCAACCCTACTTCACAGAGGACCTCTTTTCCCAGGATACTGTGAGCTTCATCTTTCCTGGTGGGTGTTTTCTAGGGCAATTCCCTCTCAGACTCTGGAGCACTCTTGCCCTGTGCTCATTGCCTTAGCATAACATGTAAGAGTCAAGCAGTGTCTCTGGACAGGCTGCTTTTGTAGCCGAGGCCATGGCAAATCTCTTCTTGCTGAAATATAAATGAAAGTATAATTTTTAAAATATGTTTTTGGCATAAATTATTTTCTGTAGAAATCTTTAGAGTCTGTTGTACGTTCTTCCTTGTATAGCTGGAGGGTTATTTAGAAAAATAACTACTTTTCATCTTCTTTTTCCTTGTAACTAATTCTAATTACTGTAAAATACTCAGAAGTTATCTTCCTAGTGATTAAAATCATGCAACTATCTGAAATTTAAAATATCAAGTCCACCTATGCCATTTATTACTGTAGATTTTGTTGTCATTTTGAAAGATAAACAAAAATCTATTTCTATTATCTGATAGTCAGATCTTCACTTATTGTTCTCAAATGAGGATGCCCTTTAACTTAGCAAACTTAGAAGATGAACACAACTAAGGTATGAATTATAATAAATAACAATGAGCAAGTTTAGTTTTAGTCTCAAAGCTATATCAAATCTCTAGTTAATTAAATAGAGAAAATGCAATCATGGATGTTAAACAATATTTGCACAAATTGCATATATATATATATAGAGAGATAGATAGACAAATAACATAAAACCATTAAAAATATGCCTCGTTTCAGTATCTCTTTCTACTTGGCCAGAAAAATGCAAAATACAGGGTATGTATTACTTGGTGTTGTATGACAGTTTGAAGAAATTAAACTTCCATTATGATAGGTAAGAAAGATAAATGGATGATATATGGGTATGTATGCTACATATAGAGAGAATATATTGTGTAAGAATAGATTCTTTACATAAATCTTTAGGTTCAATAACCATGTTGTTATGCATACCAATTACATCTTTTGAGCTCTTTCAAAAGTTACAATGTCTACCACCCCTTTCTGTATAAGGTTGACAATAACAAAAATCTCACTTCACTTTGTGATCAAGCTCTTCAAGTTCCATGTTAGTTGGGAAAATTCTCAAATTTCTGTAATTTCCCTGCTTACCAGGGACACATTTAATTTTAATTTTTTTGAGCAAATCCCTCAGCACTCAGATTTTTATCACTTGCAGTTAAGTGTAATTACATGTAAAGTGTAAGTTTTATACAATTAGTTGCTTTTTGAAACATCTGTTGACTGCCTTTATAATTTTGTTTATCTGTGTATATGTATCTCTCCTTTCTCTCTCTTTCTTTCTGTCTGTAGTTATACTTACACATATATATATATACTTATGTGTTGCATATGTAAATGTATATATATACATATATAACCTCATGTTACTATAGTAAAGCTGGTAGTTCAGTAACCTATTGTTTCAACAACTAATGACTCCGTCAATTTTTAAACACTAGTATTGAAAACATCTCATAGTAGCTTGGTCTTGGAACAATTAATGAGGTATTTTTTACTAGTAATCTCTACCTAAAACAGTCCAGAAGAATGAGTTACTTTCCTTAACATAGATTGGACAAAAAAAAGAGCAATTGTTTCCTTCTGACAGTTTAGCAATTTTCTGTAACAATGGCGTTTGTATTATTCTTATCTCAGGTATTTGAAAATCATAAGTCTGCATCACAAAAATCATGGTCTGCCTTCAGAATGATGAGATTTAAAACATACAGCACATGGTGGCTTTGATCTCTTCTCCACCCCCAGACAGGAGGAAAGACATGTGAGCACATGGTGCAAGATGAGAACCCTGCTGCAGAAACTCATTTTAATTGTGGAGTGGGAGGGAAAATCTAGCTCCTTGCCAGTCAACCGAGATCTATTTAATGCATCCACCCTACATTTCCTACAGTGCTACTATTATCCTGGGCCCAAACCACTTGAAGACAAAATTAGTTGCTGGGAAGGTGGTCAATTGACTCTGCTTCATCACCTTTGCAGGAAAAAATACAAAGTTAAAAATAACGCAAGCTTGAACACAAATTGCTCTGAGGAATTATTAAAAGTCATATGTGAATGCATATATGCAGTAGTTTTGCTGTAAGGTAGACTAGTTTGTAACTAAGATACTGCTATATATTGTGTTCCTGCCTTCCCCACTGATTTTAGAGGGAGGATCCCATTGCCTGAGTCTCTAGACTTGGTTCAGCATTTTTCCTTTGGCACAGCAAGAATTGTACGAGTGTACAGCTTAAACTCTTATCCTTGTGCAGAATAGTAGTCCTGAAAATAAATTCAAAGTCAGCAAGTTCCAAATTGTCTCTATTTTATAGATAGCTGCTGTCATGCTACTTTTGTTTGACTACAGCCTCTAGGTAGAGATCTCACCTTTACCTGGCCTTTGAAGCATCTGTCCTCTATGGCAGAATCTTGTGATGACCCTTGCTGGAAAAGTTAAGCATTGACCTTGGACTCAAAGTCTAAATTTGACATGGTTGAATAAGCAGGGGTCATATTTTCCAGAGTTCTCTTTGGGATGCTGATGCTTGGCTGTTACAAACTGTTTCTACATGCTCCCTGAAGCTTGCTTTTTCTTTCTTTCTTTTTTTTTTTTTTTTTCTTTTCCCTGCAAACCAGTTGTCCAACTCTTCCCCAAAGGTAAAGGTTACAGGGAGCATCTTTCCTTGCATTTCTGCCTTTTCCTGAGTAAAGAGTAGCAAGTACAAAACACAGGATAATCTTGCTCCTACTCTCAATGCTGTCCTGGCTCCTTCCAGGAGGAAAAACAAAACCTTCCAGCTGGTACAAATTGTTCTATGGTCTATCTCCTGCACTGCTAGAAGCAGAGCAGCCCAAAGCCCATGGGTATTCAGAGTGGAAAACAAAGAGGGATTAGAAGTTGCAGTGCACTTCTCTCTGGTTTCTCACCGAAGATCTTGATGAATGCAGGTTAGCCTTCCTCTTGGTTCCAGCTATTCCTCTGAGCCTTGTGAAGATATGACAGCACCACTTGATGATTTGATATTTGATTTTCATGCAACCATTAGATGGCTTTTCTTTCCCTGCAGGCTGAGAAACCCACTTCTTCTGTTCAAAATATGGAACATCTGTCAGAAAAGAAGCATCATACTTGCTGTCACAAAAGGTGCCTCAGATTTGATTGCAAGTGCACTTGTGTATGAATAAAATCACTCAAGTACAAAAGTATTAACCAAAGTCTTGTATACCATTTAAATGATTGATTGATGGTGATGACTGATGATTGCTGTGCATTAATGCTTGAAGCTCTAGCAGGCATAAAAGCAGTGTTCTCTCTGGTAGATAAGAAAAAGGTTTCACAATCTATAAGCCAGATCCAATGAGAACATATTAGGTCTTTTTATCATCTTTAGTTTCTGTTTTGTCCTGGGACCAAAATGGAGTCCGTTTGATTTACACAGCCTTGCATTGAACTTGATTTCTAGCAGGCAGAATAGTGTGACCTACAGCCACATCAGGACCTGTTGAACTTCTGTCCTTGTCTTGTTCAGGCCGTCCTAAGGGTCACTTGGAGACAGTATCTATGTGGCTGTAGCAACATGCTACTATGAAACCAATTAAGTAGTAACAACCTCAGGAAAGAGCTGCTCTGAGAGAACTATCCAAGTCAACTTCAGCATCTCAGACCTTAAAAATATCATGATATTTTTATCATTTCTAAGATAATTCAGCTGTATTTTTAAACTCGCCCGTGCTGTTAATCTGTAAACTGAAGACAGTCTTGGGCAATGTCCACCTTCTAAAATTAATGTGATGGATGGTACAGCGATGCAGATCTAACCATCTCTATTTTATTCTGCTCTGTACACTAAGGGCAAATCCTGGAAAGGCTGAAATACATATTTGGTATTTATCATGTCTGATCATTTTTGGTATCTTTTTTTTTTTTTGGAAAGTGTTCTGCCTAGTCTTGCAGCTAAAATTCTGTTCCAAAGGAACTATGGGGACTTTTTGTCTTGAAGGATGCAAATAGTAAAACAGAAGTCTTTAATCTATATGCAAAACTTCTTTGGGATACTAAACTATACGATACTTTTTTATTTCTCTAGTGCAGTAGAACTGCATTTAGTGCACTGTAAAACATGAAGAGTCCTCTTCCTTAAAATTAATCTGTAGGCTGTTTTCCCCATGTATTTGAATTTAAGTTGTCCCTCTAATCACTCTAAATCTCAGTAAAGTCCCTTGGCTGGATCTTTTATTTCCCTTATACTGGCTAAAAAAACCATGTTCTCTAATTCAGTGGGTTCTCAGATAAAATGTGTATTGGATTGATGAGATGTTGCAAAGCTGCTTTGTTCAAAATACAGACAAGACAGAAACCTCTTATGGTAAGTGTAGTAACAAATGCTTCAAGTGAAATAAATGTTTCCCTCAGTTAAGATCCAATGACTCCTGCCTACTGCTCTGCCAGTATGGTAGTATATTCAAATGGAAGGGGACAGTCTAGATATTTGATGATAAATTACTGAATGAACCCTTTATAAGTGTATTATTTCAACCCTTTTGCCAATGATTAAGTGTTAGAGCTGTATTTTTTTATATTTTTACAATGTTAGTGAAGCATTACCTCATTAAACTAGGGATTCTATAAAGAGATAATATGCCTGACCCAGGAAAGGTTTGGAAAAAGATTTTAAAAATGTGATATATACTTGTCTTTGCTGAATGTTCATGTCCTGTTTCAGGCTTCTGTCTGTAACACTATGGCTGGCTGCACAAAACCATTCCCTTAGAAGAAAAACACAGATGAGGCTTGTCATTTTTCCACCTTTTTTAAGAGAATTTACAGAATGGTCTTGGTTGGAAGGGACCCCAAGGATCATCAAGTTCCAACTCCCCTGCCACAGGCAGGGCCTCCAACCTCCAGGCCTTCATCTAGACAAGGTTGCCCAAGGCCCCAACCAACCTGGCCTTGAATACCTCCAGGGATGGGGCATCCACCACCTCT
Source organism: Heliornis fulica (assembly GCA_013399135.1). NCBI lineage: Eukaryota > Metazoa > Chordata > Aves > Gruiformes > Heliornithidae > Heliornis > Heliornis fulica. Next base: position 535,337 of record VXBZ01009411.1, read on the forward strand.
CTGGGCATCCTGTTCCAGCACCTCACCATTCTTTCCATTAACTTCCTCCTGATCTCCAATCTAAACCTTCCCTCCTCCAGCTTCAATCCATTCCCCCTTGCCCTACCACCATATATGCTTGTAAAAATCCAATTCCCCTTGTGTCTATACACTCCCTTTAAGTACCGTGATGCTGCAGTGAGGTCCCCCTGCAGCCTTCTCTTCTTCAGGCTGAACAAGCCCAGCTCCCTCAGCCTGTCCTCACAGGGGAGGTGCTCCAGGCCCCTGATCATCTTCATGGCCTCCTCTGAACCCTCTCCACATCTTTCTTGAATTGAGAGCCCCAGATCTGTTTGCAGTACTGCAGATGGGACCTCATGAGGGCAGAGTAGAGAGGGACAATCACCTCCCTGTCCCTGCTGTCCACCCCTCTTCTGATGGAGCCCAGGATCCGTTTGCCTTCTGAGCTGTGAGAGCACGCGGCTGGCTCATGTTCAGTTTCCCATCCACCAGGACCCCCAGGTCCTTCTCAGCAAGGCTGCTCTCCAAGAGATCTTCTCCAGCCTGTATATTTGTGTGGGATTCCTCTGGGCCAAATGCAAGATGTTATACCTTGCAGTTTTAAACCTCATTAGGTTCACATGGGCCCAGCTTTCAATTCTGTTCTGATCCCTCTGGATGGCTTCCTTTCCTTCTATTGTGTCAGCAAACCACTCAACTTGGTGTCAACTTGCTGAGTACACTCAAGTCCATCATTGATATCGTTGATAAAGATGTTAAAGAACACTGGTCTTTTTTTTTTTCCCCTCACAAAATACATGGAAGAATGAAAGGACCAATCACAAGCTGCAAGTGGCTTCTCTATCCACTGAGAGATGAAAACATGGGATCAGGCATGTGCACTCCCATTCAGTCTACCCTATAGAAACTGTCCCCTTTCCACCACGGGTTGCAATCAGATAGGCAGGGTTTGGAGTAAGGGTTTTAGGCTGACCTAGACACAGGGGACTCAGGCTCAGGCCCACTCTCTCTAGTGTACCCCTGATCCAGAGAGCTTTGACCAACAACTTACTTCAGGCTGTGCCTATTTTTCTCCCTCTAAACATGGACATACAAACACTGTAACCTGTCACTCTTTTTTCCAATAGAAGTGACAAATGATGATCTGCTTTATCCTTTGGTCATTTTCTGTGCACTCAGCATTTTCCAGCACTTCGGTGGCTCCTGAATTTTTTCTGCAAGTCCAGTTGTTCCCAAGCTGTTTGGAATAATTCTGCTCTGATCTTCTCTAGATGTTTCTAGATGTCTTCATCTCATGTTTGTTGATGCTATGACAGGGTAAATAAGGGGGTTGTCCAATGAGGAGATAAATCTATACATTTCCTGAGATTCTATTGATGTCTAGAAGCTTTTTGTCAGAATGAAATCTAATCAGGTGTCATTTACCATGTTTGAAATTCTTTAAGTTGTGTCACAAAATGAAGCTCTGAAATCTCACTTACATTTGATGAGAACTGCTAATCATCTTGTAAAATGCTTGGAAATGTATCAAACACAGGACTTGGCACACTGCTCTCTCTAAATCCTGTATGCAGCCTTGTTCTGCAAAACTGTAACAAAACAAACATTTGGTGTGTTAATGGCAAAGAAGGATAAGGGATTTAAAACTGGATGAACATTGTGAAAGGCACAGAGTGATTTGAAGTTTATTTGGATGCAGGGTTTTAATGCAGCCTTATGTAATAATAATAACAAAATAATAGTAATTGCACTGTATCATGTCATTAAAATGGATCGTTTTAATGATGCGTTGAGATGTAGTAAGTAATTAATGGCTTGATAGTGCTTTGTTATTTAGAAGATAATAATGTTATAATTCACACTTTAAAATAATTTTGAAGATGAAATCAATAAAAAGCAGCTATGCATTTTTTCCCTTTATTTTATCCCTTTGGATTATCTCATAATTTAGAAGAAAGTGGCACACGAAGAGAATAATCAGCAAACTCAACATATTATTTTAAAAGCAGTCAGGCTCTTATAAATAAATAAATAGAGAAGTTCAGTCTGGAGGCCCTTCTGATGAAATAAACTCAGAAGATTGAGGCTTCTTTAAAGGGAGATAGATGTTTATATTCTGTGGGCATCGACACTGTTAACTTCAATACTGGGCAATCTCTTGAAAGACAAGTGGCTGTCAAACCCCGCTGTGAATCCCACAGTGACTTTTCTCAGAAAATTGTTTACTGTTAGTGGGATCCCAAACACAGAGATTTTCATGAAGACTGACAGATGCTATAATTTTTGGTCACTGCTAAAACGGCAAGACCAATTCATTTTAGTAAAGAGAGTCAGGGGAGCCATTTCCTTAGAAAATGCGGTTAATATTTTCCCCACAGAGGAGCAAGTTCACATACAGAGATATGACTGGAGGCTGCTGTTCAACCCATGGCTGTTGTGTTAGTATCTATGTTATTTCTGGGAGTGGAAATGTTAACTTTTTATGTAAATAAAAAGGATGAGAAGTCCATACAAATCAAATTATGTCAATACTCCTGCTCTTCCCACTACTTTTTTTCTCAGAATGACTTTATCAGAGATTTTTGAATCATCAGGAGTTTTGCCAATGACATTAGTACAGTTTCATCAGATCTATAGAGTTTTATAGTATATTACACAGAATATGGACTGCTAAAAAACTATTGAAACAATTTTACCCAGTTTTCTTTAGGAACAAGTGAAACTCATAGTTTTTGAAACTGTATGCATCTCTCTCTGTCTGAAGTTCATTGGTAGGTAGAGACCCTAAAATATGTGATTTATGTTCACAGTTCTATACTTAGTCATTTAAGTAATTGGATCTGTGCATATAATTTACCACAACTGTAAAATACACATGCATGATTTGGGCAGCTCTAAAATGAACTGGCAAACAGGATGTTATTTTTCCGTATTATGGTCTTTGCAGCAAGTGATTTACTCATTTACTTGTAGCAGGCAATTAATATTTTTATATTGGGAGTTGCAACAAAACTCCATAAAAGTGGTGGGCATAACTTTGGAGTCCATTCACGGTAAATGAAAGAGCAATTAGCTGAGCCTCTCTTCTGAAGTACAATGGTGTCTTAAACCAGGAACCTGCTCAGAAGCCCTGAGTACCTCACCAGCTTTGCTGTGATCTAACTGCAAATGCAAAGTGCTGGCTTTTGGTTGCAGTATGGTGTAAAGGAAAGAAATAGGCATGAAAACCAGAGAAACTCCAACCACATCCAGAGAATTATTCTTTTCTTTCTTCTTCTCATACTTCAGTATGAGAAACTGAAGAGCCCTAGACTGTGTAAACATTGCCTAGCAACTAAAACATCAGTGTGTTATTGACATTATCTCATCCTAAATCCAAAACACAGCACTGTACCTGCTAAAAGAAGAAAATTAACTCTAACCCTATTGAAACCTGGACAGACCCTAAACTGCATCATACGTAGCTATGGCACAAGTGCTTGTGTGGCCACCTGGCTGGAGTTATAGTAGAAATCTGACAGGTGAAAATCCCTCTTTTTTGTTTGTTTAGCAATTTAGCTGCTAATTCAATTTTCCTAGCACAGGACAGAGTTGTGGACAGGGGAGAGGAACACACAGCTGTGAGAGGGAATGACTTTTTGTCTGACTCAAACAGCTCTTCTGCAGCAAGTGTACAATAATAGCCTGTGGTGAAGCAGTGGGACCACTGGCACACCTCCTGGGCTGTACAAGAGTTGCACCAGGAGTAGAAGGAATCCACTAAACAAATTTCTCTGCACTGTGTTTTGGAGTGTAGGTAACCTAAGAAGAGAAACTCTTCACCTTTGTCAAGATTCTGATTTTTTTTCAGCCTGAGCACTGTCTGTTTTGCAAAGATACAACACTGCAGTGCAGTTAGTTCATCACAGTCCACGGTTTGCAAGGCCCTTCTGCCCGTTTTAAAAAGTGAAGGCAAGTAGTTTTGTTCTGTGCTTGTCCATTGACCTACACATGTACCAGGGTACAAAGTTTCTGTAGTGAGAAGTGAAACATTTAGTGTCTGATTTGTGTCTTTGAATATGACACATGCTCATGTTTCATACTGCAACCTCAAATTCAGATATATTGGACCATTGATTGCTCATGGAAAGGTTACCTCAGATGCAAATGAACTTGGACTGTTGATGCAGAGAACCTCCCTCTGCCTTCCTGTATCGTGTTTTTAACTCCAACGTACCACCAAACATGACTCAGAGATGTACTATGTGCTTTTATGTGATGCTGCACTTCAGTTAAGAAGCTGAAGTACAGAGTTTATAAATTCTGGTATAATTTTGCTTGGATGCAAGTGTTTTAATTCTGTACATGAGTAGGTACAACCATGCTGTTTTGTTCTGGAGCAAGCAGAGTGACCTGGGTTAGTATCATGTCTGCTATAAGGGCAACAGTCCCCCCATTTTTTTCTTCAAAACAATATTTTACTACTGAATTTTCATTTTCTCAGTGTTTTTGCATTTGACACACTGTTTACTGTACTTGTGTCCTAAATCTTTGAGTGTGAACAGGATGAATAAAATTTCTTTCTTGTAGAGACAATAATGAAAACAAGAATGTTTTTGATAGCTTGACTTTCATTTACACCATAGGCAATAAAACACAATCCATTAAGACTACAGTATTTTGAGAGAAAACATTAAGTAGATGTATCACTAATAGTATAGTCCTCTACATTCATCTATATTCAGCTCCTGAACACTACATTTTAAAAAGAGGAAGGGGGAAAAAAGAGCACGCATGCACGCACACCCACATACACCCACACCCCATTTACAATGCATTTTATACCCATCATTACATAAAGAAATAATATTTATGTGATACTTAAAAAAAAAGGATTTTTAATTATATGGAAAGATTTCATAGGATGAGGTTTCTTTTAGTTAAAACTCACATGTGTTCTTGTAAAGTATTTGATCTTCATAATGGTATGGGAAGAACCAAACCCAAATAAAACTTGAACAAAGAAACCAAGGAAGTGGGCAACTTGCTGCTGAATTTCAGTTAATGATAAAAGAAAATAAAAACCCAATAAAAATAAGGTGCTATCACCTTATGGGTATCACATTATTTACCCCTGAGTAAATAAAGTTACATATTCTATCAGAACATCAGTCCAAAAAACTCTTTCTAAAGAGTAGAATCTTTGATCATTATCAAGATGCTAAAATCTGTCTCGATTAGGAGAAATATCTCTTGGTGGAAAGGCTAGTTGACAATTGTTCTGTAGTATCTCCAAAGCTCAGAGTTATGCCCTGTGTCATCATTCTTTCCTATGCTCAACAGATTAAAGCAGTGTCAACATACATTTTAAGACAGTAAACACCAAGACACTTATGATATAACAGCAGTTACAGTTATTAGACTAGAGATTCAAACATTTTACCCTTTGAAAAAAAAATAAAATTGAAGCCTCATTACCTGTCTTATCTGAGTCTGAAAAAGTAGAAATTGAGGCTTTCTTTTTTTTGAGGCTTTCTTTTCGTATTTTCTTTATAATCCTTTCTGTGTCCAGGATATGAGATCTGCTCTGTCTGCAGATCCATCCACTCAGCTGTGGGATGAAAAGGGCAATGCCACCACAGCAAGGACCATACAACTCAAAAATTTGTTTACCTGAGCTGACAAAATGACTTCTGTGCAAGGAAGAATGGTCCCTTATGCTATAAGGAAGAACCATAAACTGCTTGTTGTTTTAAGTTTCCACTATATGTGTGAATCATACAAACATGATTGGACCTCTCTATTTTTAAAAGCCTGGAAAATCACTCTATATAATGAAAACTGAAAAGGTGGGGCAAGGGGATTAATGTAGACCCAGTCTGCCAGAACTGGATAAATTATTCTTTGAATTCTTTTCACTTTTCTTTTTGTAAATTGCATGCAGTTTACCCTTTTCTTTCATTTAATATTATTCAAAATTATTTGCTGAATATTTCTGTAGTTAATTCCTGATCTGCATATCATTCATGAGCAGTTGGATAGCAATTCCTGTTAAACATTCAGGCTGCCTCAGCTAATTATTGTGGGATATGCAAGCCACACTGTACCATAAACTGAGCTGAACAAGTATTTCTCAACATCCTTTAAGACTGTTCCTCCTGTATAACAAGGACCTCCTTGCACATGAAGAAGATTAATTTATTTATATATTCAAATAAAAATGAGACTGGAAGCTTTAAAGAGCAAGACTAGTGAACAGATGAAAGGTAAAATTTTCTTTTGAGCTAAAGACTGATTGAATGATGGAAAGATAGAAAGTATTAGTATTTGACTGCCATCTCTAGGATAAGATCCATGAACCTACACCTCTCATTTTTATTTTCTTGTGTTTAAATTTTCCTGTGTATGTGACCAATCACTGGAATGTCCTGCCCTTTGGTCCTCTTCAGTACAGTTAATTGTAGGCCTTATCATCCCTACCAAAAGATTCCCCCAGGTTTCTCTCTTGCATACTTTGTTGATCTCAGCAGACAGGGTCACCACCCTAATGGTCACTCACATTTACAGCACCTCCTGGCTTGTTTCATTACTGATGTTTTGTCTCAAACTTGCCAATTCCTTCATCATAGCATTTAAAGAAAGACTCATGACCAAAGAATCCCATCAGGCTTTTATCCTCTCACATCTTGCTGTAGAACCTTTTTCTTTTGGGCTTAACAAATTCAGACATGCCCAGTAAAACCAATCCAGAGTTTTGCTGTGAGCACCCTTCCTGTGCTTGTTGCAATTCCTGCTTCCACTGGAACAACTTTCTGTCTCATTAAGAACAAGTAATGGTCCTTCATGACCTATTTCTACTCCACCTATCATTTCTCAGTCATTTGGATGGTGCCAGCTGCCTTCAACAACTGTGATAAACCTTTGAAACAATCTTCTCCATCTTCTTGTGTTGTTCAATGTTCCCCTCTCCTAAATCTAAGGAGGACTTTCCCTTTGCCACTTACAAAACTGAATCTTCATTATCTTGCACAATCATTCTTAACATGTGTTTTGTGACCGCTACCAGTCATTTGATTAGCTTTCTGTTCTTTATCTGGTTTCCTATCAGTAGTCACTTGCTTTCTCTTCTATTAAGATTGCAAATTCTGGAAGCAAGTGTCACTGATTTGTTCTCTACTCATACAGCATTCATCATGATGAGCCCACAACTCAGGGCTGTATTCTTGAAGTCATACTTCTGGGAAACAAATGAAGCTTTACTTACACAGAAGGGAAGCTGGTTTTTAACTATCAGTGATTTCCAAGAGGAGAATATATTTTAATTGGTGCCACTTTTTCAATTAGGTACATTTAAGAGGATTGTAAACCCCCGAAAAGTGGAAAATTGAGTGATTCAGCAGATGACAGTATCAAGAAATTATTTTAAAAGTGATAATACACCTGTATGGAACACTCACAATTGATTTCTGAATGAAATAAAACATCTAGGAAAAGGAGTCAGGTCTCAAAGTAAGAGCTGATTAATAGTCTGATCTGGTATGGAAATCCCCAGTTTCCTCTGTGTGATTGCCTTTCAAATGTTCAAATGCCGAGGGTTGAAAAGTAACATGCTGTGCTCATAGAGATCAGCATTTATAACGAATAAACAAATTCTCAAATTTTAACTTGGTTTATTGCCATTTCACCCACGTACAAATTCATGATGAGAGCAAGACAGGTTATTGTTACAGAACAATGTATATATTGATGTTGATGAGGCTGTATTTGCCTTGACCTCATGGCCTTAGAACATTAATTGTATTTCACATTCTTTAGTTTTCTTATGTATATTTATATAAGAAAGCCATGGGTGGTCCTTGTTTCACTGGTCTTTAGAGATTAATCGTGAAAAATGTCTACAGCCTATCGAGAGAAATAAGAATTTCTTGGGACACAATTTATTGTAAAATATTGATTTTAAACTTTGGATAAAATGACTCACATTTAATCTTCAATGAATATAGACATTTAAATCTAAAAGAAATCCTCTCTTCATCCTGTTTCTGATTAAATTTTGTCAAGTTTTACAGAGTTCAATCTCTTTCCTTTTACGAGCTTCCGTGTTTTTAAGTGTTCTGTATTTGTTACAGTGCCCTAAGCATACAGATATCAAATATCCCCAATAAAAGCGTTCATTTAACAGAATGAACAAAATTCTTGTCTTCATGTGGAGAGACACAAGGTGACTGTCTTTTCGCCTATACACTTCTTTTGTTCTCAATATCTGTTTGCACCTTGACGTTGTATTTTTTGCTTCTGTAGAAAGCCATGACTGAGACCCTCATCACTTCCTGTGGAGAGGATGTTATTGCTATGATTATTTGTTTTGCCTTCAGTGCCCAAATGTCATGTGCACAGCAGTCCATACAGAATGTGCAAAGCTATTGAGCCCATTATTAATTTATATATCCCCGTAAGTGTGTTCATCTGCAGGATGACCCACTCAATCAAATTCACCTGACTGTAGATTGTCACTTCTAACTTTCTAGGCCATCAGGCTGTTACTGCATTTATACATTAATGAAAAGGAAACACATAAGTGCATTATTTCAACCCTTTTGCCAATGATTAAGTGTTAGAGCTGTATTTTTTTTTATATTTTTACAATGTTAGTGAAGCATTACCTCATTAAACTAGGGATTCTATAAAGAGATAATATGCCTGACCCAGGAAAGGTTTGGAAAAAGATTTTAAAAATGTGATATATACTTGTCTTTGCTGAATGTTCATGTCCTGTTTCATACTTCTGTCTGTAACACTATGGCTGGCTGCGCAAAACCATTCCCTTAGAAGAAAAACACAGGTGAGGCTTGTCATTTTTCCACCTTTTTTAAGAGTTTTACAGAATGGTTTTGGTTGGAAGGGACCCCAAGGATCATCAAGTTCCAACTCCCCTGCCACAGGCAGGGCCTCCAACCTCCAGGCCTTCATCTAGACAAGGTTGCCCAGGGCCCCAACCAACCTGGCCTTGAATACCTCCAGGGTTGGGGCCTGTGAAATACAGCTAAAGTAAAGCACTTACAAGTGCAAAGTACATGCCACAGACTTCAGAGAAGAAAAATCACCGACTCTTTTCCTGCATGTAGTCCTTTGTCTTAATTCCCGAACAGCCCTGAAAGCTCCTTGTGCATGAATAATTTGAAGATATAAAATATGGGAATTTGGCTAAACTTCAGTGGCATCCTCTCTGGGGTTCTCCAGGTAGGCAGGAGTTCATACCATCTATATGTGATGTTGAACATCAGACAGGCTTTTGTCTTGAATCTCCTAGATTTGAGAATTAGATAAATTTTTCCAGTTGATACTATTTATCAATAATTTACCATACGTTCCATCACTGCTTTTTCTGCAGTAGACACTTGACTGCTTAAGTATTTCTAATTACATGGAGAGAGTTAATAAGGGCTGACAATACCAGAATGGTTCCTTTATGCAAGTTTGAATGGTTAAACTATATGCAATGAGCAATCAGACCAATTAACCCAGCAAACATTTTTTCCTCTACTCTTGCAGCAGGAATATGCATAGCCTAGGCACAACAATGTGATTATTTCCATTATCACTTACCAATGTGCTAAGCAAGGAAACAACTTCAAGGTTCTTTATGAGGTAAGAAATCATGCAGTGAAAGAAGTCCCCATCAGAACTAAACTTGCATCCTTGACCTTTTGCTACAGTCTTGCATGAAGATCCTTGATGCAGTTGCTGTCCTGTTTTGTTTTTAACTCTTCCTTCTCCTTACAGGGGAAGGTCTTCTTATCTGGAGACAGAGTATTTAATAGAAACAGAATCACAGAAGGGTTTGAGTTGGAAGGGACTTCAATGATCATCTAGTTCCACCTGCCCTGCCATTGGCAAGGACACCTTCACCAGCACAGGTTGGCCAAAGCCCCATCCAACTTGGCCCTGAAAACATCCAGGGTGGGGGTATCCACCATTTCTCTGGACAATCTGTACCATTGTTTCACCACTCTCACAGTGAAGAATTTATTCCTTATATCAAATCTAAATCTACCTTTCTTCATGTTAAACCTATTACCCCTTGACCTGTCAGTACACTGTCTGATAAACAGTCCCTCTTCAGCTTTAGTAGGTTCCCATCATGTACTGGAAGGATGCAATAAGGTCTCCCTGGTTCTTTCTTTTCTGCAGGCCTACCAAACTCAACTCTTTCAGCCTACTTTCACAGGGCGGGTGGACTCACTCCAACAGCTCCATGTCCTTCTTATGTTAGGGGCTCCAGAACTAGATGCAGTAGTCCAGGGGTCTCATGAGAGCAGAGTAGAAGGAGAGAATCACCTCCCCTTACCTGCTGGTATCACTTCTTTTGTTGCAGCCAGGATATGATTGACTTTCTGAGCTGCAAGGACACATTGCTGACTCATGTTGGGTTTTGCATCAACCAACACTCTCAAGTCCTTCTGAATCTGCTGCTCTGAGTCAGCTTTCTGCCCAGTCTGTAGTTGTGCTTTATTTATACTTTGGGCAGTTATGGAAGGAAGATGATAAGAAATGTTTAATCTGTTTGACATGATGCTTCATTTCACCACAACATTAATCCTATGCACCTACAAACATTTTCAATGATTTTAAAAAAAGTATTGGACTTCTAAACCTCAAAATTACATGTGGCCACCAATTGCCAGAGGGAGTCATGAGGGAGGCTGACAATTATGAATGAGATAGGAAAAGAAAACATTTGAAGAGACTTGTTAATGCATCACTTGAGGGTAAAAGAGACTGCAGAAAATGTAAAAGAAGCAGCACGTGTCCCAGGTTTAGACGAAAACCAGTTCACTGCAATCCCAATTTGGTGAGATGGATGTTCCTAGTCTGGCCACATATGGAAATGTGAGGTCTTCCTGTATTACTAAAGATGATAGATAGATTTTCTGCTTTTCAAATTCTTTTTCAGTACGTGTTTCACAAGAAATAGTAGAAAATTTCCATATCTGTCGATTTTGCTTCCGTTAACTGAAATTTTGGAGAAATATCTTTATTTTACTAATACTGAGCCAAAATCAGCAATGAAGGCAATGAAGTTGCTAGAAAGGTTTCATTAAAGCTATTTTGTTTGAGATTCAGAGGTTTGCATTTTAAAAATTCAGATCTCACTGTTCTCACCTCAAATACTTCACATTAATTTTAGTGTGGAAAATCACATAATAAATGAAGGTTTTCCTAGTCCAGGACATGCTTACAATTTTTAGGTTATAGACTTTCTGTCTCATCCTGAAAATATTAGGATTTTATATCTTCCTCCTTTGGCCATTTGTAAGTTCAGAATAGTTATTCTCAGGGGTATAGAAATATTTACAAATGGTTGTGAACTCTTCACAACATTGTGGTGCTGAAAGCCATGTTACCACCTAAGCAGAATGGGTTGAAATATCAATATTATTGTAATCTTTCCATTGATATCATTGTTTACAATTATTGTGCAGGTCAATGTAATCTTAACATATATATTGTTTATCTGTTATCTGTTTTCCAATAAAAATCTATGGGTAAAATGTTGTAGTTTATTTTGAAGAGAGATGTAAATTTCAGTACTATTTTGTTACTTAGATAATCTCAATTAGGGTTTGATCAGTCCTATTGTATTATTGCCACATTTCATAAGAGTTTTAGTTTAGCTTTATGTTTCAGTTTTATGCATTTATCTCTTTCATAATTGCTATGAGATGTGCATACTTTGTCAAATGCTCTCGGATATGCAACATGAAAGATTCTGTACAAGAGCAACTCTTTTCTTATTACAGTGAACTGCAACAGGAGAGATTAAAAAATCTATTAAACAAGAAATTTGTCCACGTAAAGAGCTCACAGGAAGGAGCTTAACAATGTTCATTTTTATGAGGTGCTAAAGTTTTTGGAATCAATTCTTCTGAAAGTTAATCTACTTTGCTTACAGGTAAAATAACAACTCAGTTGTTTCAGAAAAAGGGCCAAGTATTATTTACATTAAGTTCTACTTTAAAAATATGGATACTATTTCTTTCTAAGGTTTAAAACACTTCAGTTAGAGAAATGAAAATACTCATAAAAGACAACCACAGTATGTTATAAACCACCTTTATGGTTCATTATAGGTTTGGTTTAATGCTGTTGGATTAACACTAAAGGTTAATGTTTGCATAAAATATGCATGATCAGTTTAATACTCTGGAACTGGGATCAGGTTTTCTAATGTTATGAAAGTGACATGATACATGGTTAAGGTTGACACAAATAGAAGTATGATATATTTTCAACAAAGCTGGTCAAGGATATTTTCAAAATCCTCCCTTATGTGATAACACTTCAAAGCCAATCTGTGCCAATGGGAGATTTCGTGTTTAGCTCTTGTAATTAAACTGTTTTCTGGCTGCAGGAAATGCATACATTTCTTATTTGTCATGTAAGCCAAATGCTTGGACAATGATATTTTCAGGTTTTCTTTTTATGAACGTAAGGAAAATGTTTTTCACTGTGAGGGTAACAGAGCACTGTAACAGGCTGCCCAGAGAGGTTGTAGAGTCTCCTGCTCTGGAGACATTCAAAACCCACCTGGACATGTTCCTGTGTGGCCTAATCTGAGTGATCCTGCTCAGGCAGGGGAGGTTGGACTGGATGATATTTCAAGGTCCCTTCCAACTCCTGACATTCTGTGATTCTGTGATTTTTCAAGCCCTAGATACTATCTGGACTGTTTTTAAGTACTGATTATATTTGTTATGCTTTAGATTACCAGGAGAGTAAGTTTTATGCATAGATTTGGAAATCTGACATTTCACTTATGGATTGTGTAAAAGGATATGCATAAACTCTCCACTTACCAACAAATGATTTGTAAATTTATGATTTCTTCTTTCTAATATGTATCTTGGTGATGTCTTGGATATAATTACAGTTAAGCATTCTTTCATGCTGCCTGGGGAGAATAGTATATTTAGCGTGCTTTTTAGATAAATATCATCCATAAAATTCAGATAGGCCATGAACTTTTGCTGCTGTCAAGGGTCTGGAGAGCATATAATGAGAGAAGCCTATAGGCTCTCATAGCACAAACAAACGGTGCACTGTAATCATCATGACATATGGACACAAGTAGACATACATATAGTGCATTGACTTATACGTTCCTGCATTGTATAGCTAGAAGGACAGGTTTTGTTTAGTACACCTGTGGGTATGAATATTTAACAGAGAAGAAGGGCTAGTAACCCTTGACTTTGTACAACCTCAGTATGAATCATAATGGATATTATACCCTGTACTCACAATGATGATCCAGCAGTGATTAAAAAAATAAAATCATGTAAGAATTAAATTAGGCTGAGTTACTTCAACTGCTACTCTTCTTTCATCTTGCCCATGTGCAGTATGTTATAATAGTTACTTATAGGCTCATAAACCGATGTTTTCCAATGCACAGAGTAGACTGTCCATTATTTTTATTTTCTATTTCCAATAGGAATCCTATGTCTTATTTACTACATTGCCCCTCTCTCTCTCTCTTTTAAAATAAATTTGTATTATTTTACACATCCAATTTATACAACTGATGGTGTGGCAACAGAAATACATGTCAGGCAAGGCATTCCAAGGCCAGCATCATTGCAAACATTTGCATAGTATGAAACTATGAACTTAATTAAGATGAGCAACTCCATGCTTAAAAGTGAGGAATTGTTTGTAAATGTGACAGCAGAGTCAGGAGTAGTATTAATTCTTCAGGGCAATATTTTTTAATGTGTAGGTCTGATTTGGGCATGCTTATCTGAGTATGGCAAAAGACTGTCATATCCCTGACATAAATTCCTGCCACTGGTCAAGATCCTGTTTCAGAGAACTGGACTATCCAGTGAACTTCTTTTAAAAGAAGTCACAGGATTGCCTATCAAGGGCAAAACAGTACCCTTCCCTTAGCTTTTATATTGGATAAAATTGTAACACAATGGTTCCTTCCAAGAACAGAAAAAAAACATCACAACAAAGATAACCTTATTTCACTTTCACATGTGGAATTACAGCCTAGCAAATTGAAATTTGGATAAGCAATAAGCCAAAGTAAACAGGCTATAACTATGGACAGCTTTTTAATGGGCATTGCTATCGGTCTTGTTTATTCATTTTGTATTGGTTATGTAGCCACAGTCCCTAGAGAGCAACCAATTTAAAGACTGAATATTTATTTCTTCTTTTCACCTAGCTTGATTCCATAAAAGTTTGAAAGCATATGTTCAGATTCACTGAAAATATTTCTTCTCATCAAGAGCTTGTTTTAGAGAGAGAATGTAGAGAAAGAGTTCTCCAATCCAGAAATTACTAATCTGTTTTGATTCCCAAAATAAGGACTACTGAAATCAAACATTTGTGTAACATTTATTAATGCCTGTAAAATGCAGGAAGCTCATGGTGTATGAGCAACCATACATTTTTGGGAGATGAGGTAACATTCTTCTACTAAGTGATATCAGTCTTAATGTAATTAGTTTTAACAGTGTGTCCTTCATTACTTTTTCTATTTTTACCACAGTTATCTTCATTTTCTCTTCATTCAGCAATGTCTCTTCATCTGTCAGACCGACAAGAACTTTCTCAAAGACAAACAATGCTAATGAACCGGAGACATGTCTCGATCAATGTCTTTCTTTCCCCATCTTGATGGGAATCATACACAGCTGGTAATTTTGTATTAAGGCTTTTTTTTTTCTTTTCCTCCTCTGTTCTTGGCCTTAGAGGCATGGAAGGAAAGTGGTTTCAGCACTTATCAAATAGCTTTTTATCAGACTGACTGGGGGGCATTCAGTGACATGGTTGATCACTCCCAGGAGGCACAGTTTCAGCCAGAACAAGCTGACAAAGGTCGCTGAAAAACAGTTCACTCAGATTATGTTGAAACACAGGACAGTTGTATGTAGCTAAATAAGAGGTGCATAAAAGCTGGACTACCAAGTCAAACTCTCGGTGTTCTTACATTTAAATAGTGACACATCCTGAGAATAGCATCTGGTAGGAGTTACAGGTAGGCTTGAAAGTTATTCTGCAAGAGTCATTGAACTCACATAAATTGTATTTATATGGGAATTTCATGAGCTCAATTGTTGTTGTTGCCTGACTGTAAAGTCTTAATTAACCAATGCATCACTTTACCTGAGATGGCAATGTAAAGTACCCTGCTATTTCTTGCAGTGTACAATTTCAGATTGTTAAAAGGGGAAAATGTAATAATCTGAACAAGATGAACTTTTAGGTTCTGTGTCTTCTGGTGCAGCTTTTTTGACTTGGAAGAAGAAAATACTTTTCACAAGATTCTACATTTCTTTTCATATTGTATTAGAACTAAATAATTGATATCAGGATGGATATATAAAATCAGAGTATTTGTTATGTCAATGCAAATCTCAGCAGGTCGGTTGTGTTACCAGAGTGAGTTGTAACAGGTGTGGTGGTTGTGAGAGAGTTGTGAGGCTGCCTCAGAGACTGAGAAAGGGCACATGATGGAGAGCAATCACTAGAAAGCATAGCAGCACCTCACAGGTCAATAGTAAAGACTAAACTAAATGGAAATGATAGTGTGTGCTGAGTGGCCTTCAGGAATATAATGCTTTAGTCATTCTTTTAGTTGGTGAAAGCCAAAGTTCAAACTCATTAAAAAAAAAAAAAAAAAGACAAAACCACACCCAAAAAATCCTTCTTGTTACAAGTATCTTGGTCCAACAGGAAAATATTTAGAAATCCTTCAGGAGTTGAAAGAGTCAATGTCCATTTCCAGATGGAAATGTAAGACCACTGGCAAAATAAAAAGAAAGTGCTTGATGTTTTTTTCTATTTTCTGTTTGCATGGAAATGGAACACATTATAAGAAGATGATGAACTACTTTCTGCTCTATTAGTAACCAAAGGATGTATAAATCAACATCTGTTAAGGACATAAATATTTTTTAACCAGCATAGTGATTTACACTAAAAAAAGACATTAAAAGAGTTAACTGAGGGGAACTCTAGTCTGCTATCCTAATTGCTAATAATTCTTGAAGTACTGAGAAATTTCAGAAAAATGAAAGAATGTCAATGTTGTGCTAATATAAAAAAAGGTTAAAGAGGTTGAGTTGAGTGATTGGAGGCTGGTTTGTTTGACCTAAATGTCACATCAAAAAAGGGAAAAATTTATAGAAGATTCAGCAAGCAATAGTAGAATGTTGATTTAATTACTATAATTCAACATAGTTTTGTGGAAAAGGTCATGTCAAAAAAGGTAGTTATTAAAGCTGTAAGACTTTTAATTAAGTTCTTCCTGATAAGTCAGTACATCTATATTAGTTCTATAAAATAGCTAACAAAAAAAATAATAAAATGCAATAAATATTAATGTATAATGGACTGGACTATCAGATAGATTTCTCAAGTAATTATGTCATGGTCAAAAGTCTTAATTTTAAAATAGTTATCCTGAAATCTTTTGAATATTTTCAGTGTGCAAGAAATAAAACTATAGGTGATAAAATCTGCGGTTAAAATTTTTTCCAAAGAACAACACATATACTGAAGAATGAGAGTGATTTTACAGATGCTGACTCATCTAAAACCTGAGGATTTCAGTGCAAGAATGACCTAAGTTCATCTATAGTGGGGTTTTAACTTTCTTGTATATGTATAGTAGTGGTGCCTGCATCTGAATTCTGTGCTACCTATAGTCCTTTACGAATATGGCAAACAGAGTCAGCAGGGTCTAGGAACTGTTTCTGCAGGTTGACATTAGAGATGAGACAGTTTTCTTAACAAATGTGCTTTGTGCTGCTTAAAATGCCCTACGGCATCTGATACAGCTGCCTTCTGTGGACTGTAATAACTTTTTACTTTGTGTGGATCTTGGGGGTAGTACCTGTGGGGGTGTGTGCATGTTTGTGTGTACATATAGTGAAAAAGAGAACATACCAGAGATGAACAGAATAGGTGATTCATTATCAGATTAAACCTATCGATACAATAACATTTAGTTGCTGCATGTCTGAAAAAGAAACATGGCCATGGAAAGCATTCCTTTCCATGCTAAGCCATGACTGGCAGCATGCCTGTCTTTCCGAGTTTGGGGGTAGCCAGAGAAAGCCCCTCAGGTGCACAGTGTGGGTGCATGAATGCTCCATAACTCTGGCACACATTTCCTGAGATTCTCAACACTTACCTCAGAATGAAATCACAGTCAAGTTGCACTGCCTTGACCTACTTGCTCTCTACTATGTTCTGCTTTTCACATGCAGCCCACATTGCCGTATGCCCGTCTCCACCAGGCTGGGATAGCCATCTGCACCAAAGGCTGTGGTGCCAGCTGTGGATTTGGGGGTGTGTTCTCTGCTCCCACACATTGTGGTGCTGGGCATAAGTACTGGAAAATGTGTTATCCCAGCACCATGCAGGGAGTAAAAGAGGGTCAAAAATATTTTCCAAAGACTTTCAGTCTTGAAAGATCATCTAGTCCAACACCCCTGCCTGAGCAGGATCACCTGGAATAGATCATAGAGGAACATGTCCAGACTGGTCTTGAATATCTCCAGAGAAGGAGACTCCACAATCTCTCTGGGCAGCCTGTTCCAGTGCTCTGTCATCCTCATGGTGAAAAGGTTGCTCCTTATATTCAGATGAAACTTTCTATGTTCCAGCTGGGAACGATTTCCCCTTGTCCTATCACTGGCCTACACCAAGAAGAGCCTGGTTCCATCCCCCTGACATTCACCCTTAACATATTTATAAAATTAATGATGTCACCCCTCAGTCTCCTCTTCTCCAAGCTAAAGAGACCCAACTCCCTCAGCCTGTCCTCATAAGGAAGGTGTTCCACTCCCTCAATCATCTTGGTGGCCCTTTGCTGGACTCTCAAGGAGATGTATGTCCTTCTGGAACTGAGAGGCCCAGAACCAGACACAATACTCCAGGCGTGTTCTCACCATGGCAGAGTAGAGGGGGAGAAGAACCACTTTTGATGTACTACCCACCCTCCTTCTAATGCACCCCAGGATGCCATTAGCCTTCCTGGCCACGAGGGCACATTGATGGCTCACGGTCATCAGGTTCTGGTGGGGTTGAACCCTACCATCCCCAAGATGACAGCTGGACCCATGTATGCACAGAACATGTAAATTGTGCTCTAGACTCTGCAGAACCTGTTAGCTTGTTTTCCATTACCATAATGGGAGCATAAAAACTACAGAAAACTACACGTCACTTGTGGTATCTCAGTATTGCCTAGGTGCTGGTCTCAGGCAGCTGAAGTAGAAGGAGAGCATATAAGCTACTTTCTCAGTCTAAATCTCTGTATTAAACTACTGGATATACTGCTTTTAAAATTATTATCATTAGCAGCAAATATATTTGCTTTGTTTTTTAATAAAATATATAAAATAGAAGAGAAATTGTTTTTGAGGACTAACCTTGTCTTAGATGTTATTATGCCTATGATTAGCCTTGTCTTAATTATTTCATAAATGTGTAGCAAGGACAAGGAAAAGCAATAAAAACTAAAAACAAAACAGAAAAGCTTAAAATTCAGTCCAATCTTCCAAATGCTTGAGGGTTTCTGAGAGTAAATGTTTGTACAAGCTAGAACTGAGAACTGGTGGCTCTGACAGTTTGAAAAAGGGCACAGTCTCAGGAGTTTGGTAATGGTTGTGCAGTAGCAGGAAACCAGACTATTGTTCAATGATCTCCTGAGGGTGTCCAAACAAAACAATCCTGCTGAGCTGACTGTAACATCTTCTCAAGGAGTTTATGTAAAATAGACATATGTTTACACTGTTGGTTGTTTTGAAATGCCTTTTTTCCAGCTTATACTTTGTTCACACTGCTTAAATAAACAATGCTTTGGTTCAGAGAAGGCTCTTCTGCAGCTGAATATCTCCAGTTACCAACCCTCAAAGGAAAGAAGCCCTGGTGCTAGCTCCAGCCAGGTGTGATAAGTAACCCAGAATGCAAGACTGTGTCACCCACCAGTAGGAAAACATGCAGCAGAAAAGAAACACAGAAAAGAACAAAAATGGATTGAAGTTGCTGATAAATTGCAGATAGTACTAGCCAGGATATCTGGATAAATCTTTTAAAAAAATTATTTTTAAATATGTTTTTCTAAATCCTGATAGAGAAATGAACATGCCTTACCTCTATTTATATTATCTCAGAAGGTATACAACATACATTATAATTGAGTACAAATCAAATCACATAATTTATTTGCCAGCTAAAATAATTTACATATTTAATGCAAGAAACCAGTCTGGAGAATCTGGGTGTGTGTACAGATGGTGAAACTGAATGTGGTTTTCCTGCAGTGTATGCAAATTGTCTTACATTAGATGTGGCTCCTACATCTCTAGAAATTCTATCCACACAAAATCCAAATGGAATCATTCCCTAATGCACATCGGCTGTATTTTGTACCTTTAGATCCTGTAACAGAACTGTTTGACCTAACACAGATAGGTTCTTCATTTGCTGAAGAATTTAATTAATGCATTACACTTGTATAATAACTTTTTATATTGTGTAGTTATATTAAATAATTAGTCTTCTTGATGAGCCCTTTTCCTTGATATGTGCAATTTTTTTCAGTACTAATGTTGAATCTAGACACCAGGGTTATGATGATCAGAAGTGGAGGTCAAGAGCAAGTTAAAATAAAAATGAGCTTTGGGGGAAAAAACAGAAAAATTAATTAGTTGGGGATGTCAAAACCTCCTTAACATACAAGAAGAGGGGAGATGGCCAGTGAGAAAAAAAAAAAAATTGGTTTACATCATATGGGCTGAGGATACATTTAATTAGAGGAATAATGTCCTTTCTTGTCTCTGGGAGATGCTAGGTCAGAACTTTCCTTTTTCTTATGCTTCACACTTTCATCAGTTTCTTTCAGAAACAACAGTGAGTTACTAAGAGTTTTAAGAACTGATGAAAGGAACTATCACAAAGTGCATTGAGCAAACAAAGTGTTGCTGCTTAAAATATATGTAAAACAGTGTTAATATTTCCAGTCCAAATTTCAAATGCTTTATTTGAATGCAGTAGCTTTCAGGCCACCACATCAGGCAACCCAAACTAAAAAATACATCAAATTCCATATAATTCAGATGACTTTCAGATTAATAACAGGTGAATTTGAATTCCTAAAATAATGGCATCAAATTATCAGAAGCTTCCATAATATTCCACTGTTATATTGTAGTGATTTGAAAGTAATAAAATATTTCATTTTTTAAATAAAATACCTCTTCCTCTTTCCCAAGAATACCGACAATCTTACTACTGTTCATTAAAAACATAATTGTTATTTTTTCTTGGGACTAATTTTGATAAGCCACTAGGTCTGAAATAATTATTTTCCCACTGAAATCAAATGTACTTTTCTGTTGCCTTACCTGAAGAAATGCTTTGACTAAAATACATAATTAAGACAAGTGAATTAAAGAAATACTTTGACTGGAAAGATAATATTGCTGTGTATGATAGATAGCATGCAAACAGATACATTATGCCTTATCCTATAAGGCAGATATGTCCAAAGACAACTATAGTGCAGTAACAGGATTCAAAGATAGTAAGATACAGGACAATGGTAACAAGAAAGAAAGTCTCTGAGTCATGGGACAGAGACAGGGAATACAGTTCTGGAAAAATGTGATTCAAAACAGTGAAGAATATTATTGAAGTGTAGGTATGAAGTTGATGACATTCTTAACCATAATACTTCAAGATAGAAAAAAAAGGAGAAACCAACCTTTAACAAACTTTTTGAAACAACTGTTGAACAAAGTGAAATTAAAGAAAAAGAACATTTTCCCCCCAGTTCAATTTACAAAATCATTCTAAATTTCAATGTAGTTTTTAAGCATCATCATAAAACTTTACAAACTAGATATATCTTGCTTCTTTTTCAGATGAACTGACCAGGATACAGGAATGAGTCACTGAACACCCAGATCAACTGGTCAATTGACACATACACAAAAAATCTCATGTATATAAAGATTATATAACTCCTGATTTGACTACCTCTGCTAGAAAGATAAGCCTTGGGTTAGATCAGTGTGCTGGTGTATATACAGTGTTTAAGGGACCTCGAGAGATCATCAAGTCCAACCCCCCTGCCAAAGCATGTTCCCTAGAGTACGTTGCACAGGTCGGTGTCCAGACGGGTATTGACAGTAATGATTCATACTGAAAAAGTTTCACTTATACACCATCTAGTAAACTACTTATATTCAGGCAGTCTCTGAAAACAACAAAGTATTTCCTGAAACTTTAAGAGCAATTCTATACTCAAGCCATTGGGCCTATATTAACGGGCTTAGATTCTGTGTGCTTTTGACCAGTTTAGGACTAATTAAAATATTTTCATGAACAGGTGTATTAATGAGTAATCATTTTTGGGTTTGGTTTTTTCCACTGAATTTCTCTCAATTTCTGGAAAAAGCAGCAGTATAGCCCTTCCCCCCC
>VXBZ01009411.1:557205-625081 GCA_013399135.1 Heliornis fulica
CCCCCCTTTTTTTCTTTTTTAATATCCAGCTGATGGCTTTAAGTGTCTGTTAGAAGTCACGCAATATGTGTGGGTATATAATGCATACATCTGTAAAGGTGGCAGATGAAATGCTTGATGAGAACAACTGGGAAATCCTGGACTAATGACATGACTTTCACTGGCCTCCTGTGGCTTGGGATTTAATTTTCATTATGTTCAATATGGCATTTCTGAGGACCGTATATCCCAGGTAGAATTTCATGTTTCTGTTGCAGTCTGTCAAACAGGTTGTTAGAACCACAGAGGCCAGTGGTTGCAAGGTTATTAAAACTGTCAAAAAATATCTTCCTGGTTTTGCCTCCAGAGATTAGAGTTAAATGCTGTTTCCTTTAACAAAATTATCTCAGTTTTTCAATGCTGCTTTTCAAAAACAGTTTCTCTGGTTATGAAGAATCTCTTCTGTTTTAAACAGAAACTCATACCCTGTCTCATACCAACGTTTTGCTGCTGTTAGATGTTCCCAGAAACTTTCTAATAAGCTGTTTTAACCTATACAGTCTTTGACTAGGATAAGTGCATAATTGTAGGTATTCTCCATATTAAAAATTCTTAGTAAAAGCAACATAGTTTTTCAGGTAGGTTGGTACTTTTCTTCTTCTTCTTCTTCCATGATTTTTGGTTGATCTCTTGAATTTACTTTTAAATTTTATTTAGCAAACCCAAGGTAATGCAATGCACTGTGGGTGAGAGACATTGCCGTTCAGGTGCTAGTCTATGGGAAGGACAAGAGACCTCTTGCTCTACTCTAAACCTTTGCCACGTGTTTTAGAGTTCATTGCTGCTGCTTCTGCATATTGTGTGGACAGGCTCCTCTTTCAAAGAAAGAGTGGTTTACAGACCAGCTGGTGATGCAGCCATAGCCAGATATGCACATCCTGAAGTGATCCATGGCCTCCCTCTGCCAGCAACAAAAATTAAAGACTCTTCACCTGCTTCCCAAACTGTGTAGTCATGTTTTCTAGCAAACATCTCTTGCATGCTTACCGTGTATTAGTGCCAGTACATCGTTTTAATAAATAGATTCCCCCCCCCTCCCTTTGTGCCATGATATTGTTGTTATTTTGCATTAAAGGCCTTTCAATATCCAGAAGATACATTTAAAAACTGCACTGAGAGTTTTGGGGTTTATTGCTTTTGAACTTTTTTTTTTTTCCCCCCATACAGGTCAGTTGCACAACTAAATGCATCCAGAACCATCTTACTCAGCATTTGCTGTTGATTGGACACTGCTTCAGTTTTTCTTTGAGATACTTTCCAAACCACAATGACTGCTAGTTGCAATACTAGAAAACAGGTGTCAGGGACTGAAAACACATAAGGTGGTGAGCAAATAGAGGTCTCTTTCCTATTATTATGATGATCATAAATCATAAATCAAAAATCCTATGTTGACTTAGGATTGTGATTGGCATCTTTCAATAAAAATAGACAATAAAAAGTTCCTCTGATCTCAGTCTCCAGAAGTAATGGATACTTTATTATATCCTCTAGGTACTTATAGTAGACTCTTACTGGAATGCTAATACAAGACACGTCAAAAAGGTTTTGATTTACATAGAGGACATTCATGAAACATTACTTGCTGGTCTGCATGGACTTAGAGCTGATAAAAGTTGAAGGAAGGTCAAATAGCTTTCACTAAACCATACATCACATAATTACAGTGGAAATTCTTTCCCTGTGCTGAAAAGTAATTCCTGGTGGGAGAAACTGATGCCAATATGTGTAAAGTTGAAGAATTAGTACCTCAGTTCTCACCACTTCTTTCAGGGATTTGAACTGTCAAATTTTGCTGAGTAAATCCAAAAGAAATTGGTGATAATAATGGACTGTGTAGATTTCCTTCTTGAGATAATTACTCTGTCATTTTTACATTATCTTTCTTTCTTCCACTCCTTCTCCAAATGTTTGTGAAAACACTGAGGAGTAAATAATTTAAACTTAAGGGTTTTAGACAGGCATAAAGAACATATGAAGGCATATTTCTATATATATGGCATGCATACAAATATACCAGTATTGATAGATAAAATTTTATTATGCATTATATTTATTACATTAAAAATGCTTTGCTTTTCCATAGAAGGTTGAAACAAAATATCTATCTTCCCTTACATTAGCAAACGGTATTTCTGTACAACAAAGAAGCTAAATTGGACTTTATGTCTGTATACAAGAAAAGGGAAATGTCTAGTAGAAATGAGGTGCACATAGGCTAATTCTGAGGTTTAGCCTCTGAAGCTGATGGGCTTCACATTTGGATCATTCACTATTAATCTACACACTTGTATGTTAGTAAGATGAGGCCTCTAGAGACTCTTTGTAGATGGAGATGTGGTTCCTTTAATTTCTCAGAAGAAAGAGTTAAAAATTGACAGTCATCCATAACGAAGTCCTTTGTGAACTCATGGTATGCTATAGGACACCTACACATAGAGATGCATGTGCATATGACATTTACATCTGAATATATGTATGAATAGATAGTTGCCTGTATAACAACAAATATTTTCTTTAACATCAGGGACCCTAATTCTGATATCATAATTTATTTTTAATTCTAATATTGCCACTGATGTCAGCGGACTTTTCCTGGTATACACAAAGACTAAAGAAAATGAAAACCCACAAGTTCATTTTCAGGTGTTACGCATTCTCTATGTTAAAGAGAAACTTCTTCCTATCAGAAAACAATTCTCTTCTCATACTAAAACTCGGTATTCTTGAAATGCTAAGTTAGTTTTCTTTTCTCCAATAGAGATCAAATTTCACATCAGACTCAAAGAGCAATTTCTCCCCGGTTGGGAATAACCTACTTAGGGAAGAGTTTGGACCTAATAAAATGATACAATGTCAAAATATAATGGGAATACAACTAAACATCTTCAATATCTATTCACAGCTGAGCCCACTTAAATGTCAAAATGCAGACTCAGCAATGGCTTTGTATGTCATTGGGGATGACACCCACACTGTCAAATCACAACAAAGCATTGTTGAAGTAATTCTATGGAGACTACATTAAGTTGTCAAATGAAACAGATGCCAGCACAGATTATATTGCCTCTGAAAGACAAATAATAAGAAATTAAACAAAAAGACTCTGATCTTCAATCAAAGTGTACAAGTGCATGCAGTGCCACCTGGCTTGTTATTCTTTTTCTTTAAAAGTATCCCTTTAGAATAGTTAGAAACAATGATCCTTTTCCTACTCTTCATCCAGCTATGTTTTCTAGGGTTTATTTTGCTGCTTTGTTTGTGGGTTTTAGATACTGCAGATTAGGTGGACATCATCAACATCATCATCAAATATGAATAATAATATAACAAAATACTAATGATATTAATGATAATATGTTGGCTAGGATTGTTATTTTTTGTTGGTTTAAGTGAAAGAGCTACAATTTAGAAACTGTTTAATGGGCCAAACTATTAGTTTACTGACTGAAATGATTAGCAATCAATAGCCCAGATTTATACATTACCATCCCCAAAAGAGTAAGGTAGTTTCATCAGTGGTATAGCTTAACAATTATCAAAATTTCAAATGAGTTCACCTGCAGTCAGATTTTTCATAGTAAACTAAGCACTCTCTCAGTACGGCTCTTATTCAAAAGCTTGAGAGAAAAGCTGCATGCAGTATACAGCACACATGGTAATACTTAAAATGTAGTGTATGGGTTAATATAAGGAAGTTGTGTAGATGTGTGAATTTTAGTATTTTTCCAGCTAATAAGGACAAAGCTTGGTTAAATCTTTCATTTGATTTTGTGTCAGCTCCAAGAAAGCTTTCTAACAGTGCTCTTCATTGGGCAGGCAACTTCCTTCAGTGAAATTTATTGGATACTAGGGTGACTTCTGTCAACCAGTTGCACTACAAAGTTCGGGCAAGACAAGTAGCATAGTTGTCTAAGCTCTACCACAGAACCCCCTAGATTTCTCAGCAGCAGTGACTCAGTTCCTGGTGAGCTTGACTCAGGCCTTTAATTTTCTCAGGACAGATGATATTAAATGAAGCCATGCTACTGCGGAATGGGCTTCTTTGATGCAATATATTTAAGGATTTTGCTCTAAATGGACACTGCAAACATGCTGACTACCAGTCAGGGCCAAAGGATGCACACAAATCCTGTTTCCCCTCTGAAGTGTATCATTCATGCTGCTTTCAATGAGGTTTGCTTTGCAACCTAGAATCTGAATTAAGACTAGCTTTTTTTCAGAGCCGTGTCTCAGCCAGAATCCTAAACTGCTGCTCAATCCTTTATGCTGAAAGACTTCATGGAAATGAAAACCATAACGTGTCAAATGCAATAACATTAATAGGTTTTTGTGGTATGTAATCAGAAATTCTCCCCAAACTACATAATAATACTGTATTAAGTAACGTAGGCACAAAGTAATCTAACAGGATTTATCAACTTGGATTTAATGTCACACTTCTATAAAAATTTCAGGTTCCAAACAGGCTCTGCCTAAAAGAGGTAGCACAGCCTCTGCATGTGTCTAAAGCACAGGCAACATGGAAGTGACAGTGTCAAAGTTCTAGTTGACTCTGTGAATTCTGTACAAAAAGATCCTTTCAACATGTTTTTCTTCCTGCACAGATGTTACCCAAAATGTAGTCTATCTCCTCTCTGGTACAGTAAGCTCAATTTGATCTCCTGAGGTTTTACATCTCCTCCATTGTCAGCAGATTGATATGGAAATTTTGTTCTTCTTATGCCTGTTTAATTTTTCTTTCTTTTGTTCTTCCTTCCCCCTCCCCCCCTCCCTCCCTAATTTGCCAAGTAAAGGGAGGCTTCTTAGACACCTCCTAAGGACTTTGCTACTTTATGAAGAGCATTTAGCTTACACTGGTTTGTCATGGCAATAAAACCTTTTGGCCATGCTGCAGTTTTCATTTTCTGGCCAATTGGTTTCACATATGTTCTCGGACCTTTAGAATGTTAAGTAATTGTTATCAGAAACATCATTTAAATAGAGTTCAGTTGATCTCAGCCATACTATGACTGGTGGCTAGGAAAAAAAAAAGCATTATGCCAGTTACTTGGCATCAACAGAAAGCATACTTGCCTAACAAATATTTTGATTCCTCTAAAATCCAAACATCTCCATTGGTGCAGAGCCCAATCCTGGAAATGTCTGAGTGATTCTCAGTAGTTTCTGGTCCAAATGCAGTCTTCAGTCCTAAGAGAGTTCAGCACCTGTTTCTCACCCAACTGTCAGGTTGTTTAGGAATTTTATCTGAAAGTATTTGGCTTTTGGGAGGTTCATATGTGGATCACAAACTTCTAATTTTTCTTTATTGTGTTAAAAAAATCTTTGCACTTCCAATTGTCCTTTTAACTTTATTAGGAAAGACAAAAGGTCTCCAGCTGTATTCAGTTTTATTGTCACTAGTCAAAAGGTCTCCTCAAAAAACATATTTCAATTTAACTAGCTATGTTTTTTTGACTAAAGACCAGTGAACATAATTTTGAAATTCTCCACTTTGTTCAGGTATGCTTCTGCAAATTATAAAATGTGCAAATTTTGCTGATGTTGCAAAAATTGATTCTCATTCATAAAAATACATAGAAAATCTTCAAGCTAGATGAAGAGAAAATTTGTAATAATTAAAATTTAATGTGTGAAGAGCTCACCTGCTTTCAGTACTATCCAAAATAGAAATACTGTTAAACCATGGTAGCTGCATGATGAAATCAATTGTTGGAAGAATCAAGAAAAAATATTTTTCACATGTTAGATGATGTAGTGATTAGAGTACAAGTGGCCCCCTGATGTGGCCATAACATGACAATACTATCTAATTAAGTCCATTAATTTCAAAGTTAGCATCCATCAAAAATATGGGGTGGGAAAAGCACTGCTGTAGGCATAGCCTACAAGACAATCTGGTAAAATAAATATTAATTGAAAACACTTGAAGAGTTGATGACACTAAAATGAACATTTCAGGAGAATCCAGAGAAGGAAAGCATAAAAACACACACAAACCCTTTTATATTCAATGGCTGACAAGATAGCAAATACTTTTGGAAAGCATATTTGTGATATTTCTAAAAACATTGATATATAATTCTTCTGAGAACAATCACATAGTCCTGTGTTCTATGACTTTGGTACCTTAGGTTAGGCCTATGTATGGCAGTTCAAACAAGAGCCTTTTTGAACTTCCATCTTGCTCTTTGCCCATTGGAGGAAGGAATGGACAGAGGGAAGGATGGGTTATCTGTTTGTAATGCACAGGCATTCTTTCTAATAAATAACATTATTATTACTAACATGCTGTATGTTTCTTTCAACATAATTTCAATAAAATTATATATTTTAAACCTTCTTAACAGTTCTTTCTGATCATTTATAACTGCAGCACACATTGCATAATTCATGTTGACATCATTTGCTGATATAGCAAAGAGATGCTCTTTATAGCAATTGTTTAAAAGGAAAAAATGAGGGTATTTAAGTGTCTAATCATACAGTTTGTCTGGAAGATATGAGCATTTAAATTACATGCTGATAAACTGATCAGAAATGAATGCTGGCAGCTACTAAAAATACAAAACAAAAGATGATGTCTCTGCATCTGTAGTATTATTTAAATAATAATTGCATTTTAAACCACTTTCCTTTATGTTCCTTTATTAAAAAAACAATGGAAAAAATTGACATAAAAATTTGCATTGTAAAAAACACCTTACATTGTGAATACTATAGTGTTATTTTTATATTTTTTGGAGAGCAAGGCTGTGGTTGGTCACAGCCAACATGTCTTCACCAAGGGCAGATCGTGTCTGACCAACTTGACCAACTTATGATGGGGTGACAGCATCGGTGGACAAGGGACAACCAATGGATGTCATCTACCTGGACTTGTGCAAAGCCTTTGACACTGTCCCACACGACATTCTTCTCTCTAACCTAGAGAGACATGGGTGTGATGGATGGACCACTCGGTGGATAAGGAACTGGCTGAATGGCGGCACTCAGCGAGTGGTGGTCGATGGCTCAATGTCCAAATGGAGCCCGGTCCTGAGTGGTGTACCTCAGCGGTCCGTNAACTCGGAAGTACTGGTGGATATGAAGCTCAACATAAGCCAACAATGTGCTCTTGCGGCCCAGAAGGCCAACCGCATCCTGGGCTGCATCAAAAGAAGCGTGACCAGCAGGTCGAGGGAGGTGATTCTCCCCCTCTACTCTGACCTCATGAGACCACATCTGGAGTATTGAGTCCAGTTCTGGAACACCATCTCTATCTCTCTATCTCTATCTCTATCTCTATCTCTATCTCTATCTCTATCTCTATCTCTATCTCTATCTCTATCTCTATCTCTATCTCTATCTCTATCTCTATCTCTAATCTCTATATCTTGTAGTTCAAGTATTTTCTAAAACTAAGAAAACATATCAAATATTTCTGAAAAGTGTGCAGAAAATTTACCTTTTCAAAGTGAATTGGATTCCCATGATTGGGATAGAAACTTATAGCAACTGAGTTATTCTAAATGGATCATGTAAGACAAAACAAAATGTGAACTGTAGACTGTATTAGTCAGTGAACATACTGTGAGTAACAGCTACAAAAGAGTCAGGGCAGGATTGCAACTGATTTATAGCTAGAAGAAAAGGGCTGAGTTGGCAGTGCTTGTCTAACTTGATTGTAGCAGTCATTAAAGTCCAAATAATTTGCAATGACTCTGTGACTAGACCCTAAGGTATGGAAAAAAGGAGTGTGTCAGAAAATGTCCAAGTTCTCTTGAAAAATATGTAACATTTCATTGCCCTGTTTCAAAATATGAAAGGTTACGTATAAAGAAGGATGACATATCACAACAGTAAAACTTTTTTATTAAAAGCAGTTTTATTCTTACCTAATTCTCAGAGTTGTCTGTGATTTGTCTGCCAAACTTATTTCGTCCAATAAATTCCTTTTTCCAGAAAATTATTGGCATCTCATTCTCTTGAGGTCTTCAGACTGGAGGCCTTCCTGTTGGACTCTTCCCAGTCAGGCTTAGGAGATTTTTATGGAGAAATTACTCAGTGAAGTACTAAGGTTGTAGTGAAAAGGGTCTAAGTGATCAGCGAGTATCATTCCAAACTTGAAATCTGCTACATCTCATGCTTCAGCTTCTGCATGCTAAGTCAGTCCTTACTCAAAAAGAGTTTCAAGATGCCAAAAATTGTCTTTTTTTTTTTTCTTTTCTGTTAATAAATACCCTTCCTTTATATATTGGCAGTTACCATGTTAATTTAAAAAAAATAAATCTGTTTTTTAAGAATTGGACTCTCCCCTTTTATATAGTTTTCAATTGTTTAATTTTTTTTCCTGTTTGAAATAGGTAGTACACCTTTATCATTAACATGCTGTATGTGTCTCTTTACTTGACTTTTACATTATTGCTCTAGCTATTACTATGCATGCATTATTTATATGGTTGGCTATCAAGGAAAAAAGGCAAGCAATTTACTTGTCAAAACATATTAGAATGCATGACTTTAAATCAAAGTTGCATGGGTTTGTAAAAAACTATAATAAATGTTCTTTAGCTAATGTGTTAGTGTCATGCAGTGGGTATGGTCAATGTATTGACTAAGAAACCTGTAATCAGTTTAAAGACTCATTGAAAAGGAGAGAATGTTAGATTATTATGTCTTGCTTTTAATTGTATGATATTAGGGCTTAATTTGTGAAGACTCTGTTATTCTAGTATAAGAAAATTTTTACTCATGCTTTAATGTTACTATCAGATTTAAACAGATATTTGTTTAGTATGAAAATTATAAATGTCATGGAGCCTAATTATCTAAAGCTAACCCAGAAACACAGACCCCTGGACTTCAAAATACATGCTCTTCCCTGCAGAGTACTTTCCTCTGAGTTACAAAAAATTCCTGTAATGCAGATAATTCTGTCCTGCAAGAAACAGATTTCTGAGCTCCTGTGGTCTTATGTTTCTGTTGCAGTACAAAAAAAAAAATTGCCACTGAAATCAGTGTAAACAATCCTTACATGACAGGTTCCCAAAAATTGATGGAAGCCACCTTTTCCACACAGAAGATGATTAGCTTCTTGTAAATTACATGAAGAAAACATTTTATCAAATACAGGATAGTTTCCAGTTCCCAATTACCCTTGCAACATAGGGAACCTCACATACTTTACATATACACGTAACTATTTTTTCAGCTAAGACTGTAAAAATTTCTTAAGTTTAAATTTACTGACCAAACTGAAAAAAGTTGGTCCAGAAACACAACTTTACCTGTCTCAGCAAATAAAAACAGGAAAACAAATGATGATCAAATACACAGAACTTAAATTTTAAAATCCAGGTAAAACTTGAAGCAAAGTATGTCAATTAAAAGACAAACTATAATTCTGAATTTGTTTAACTGGAATATTTAGTGTGTTACATTTCTTACCGCATTTTTGGACCACAGCTGGCTGCTGGATTCAGCCGTCTATAATAGCTTTCCTCAACTTTAAATAACATTTTGGGTGAAATATATTTTGTGTTAAAATAAACTTTTGTGGGTTTTTTTTTTTCAAACCTTCAATGTGCTGTCTGAAACATGTATTTAATATTTATCACACTTACATACATGCTTATAAAACTAGGCCCTATTTTTAAATCATTGTCCACCATATCTGATATTTTTTTTCTCTCCTGTCCTATCCCCTTTCTCTTTCGCCTCTCCTTTTCCCTTTCCCCTCTCCCACTTGATCTTCCTCTTTTTTTCCCCCCTTTTAGTTAGTCCAGTATGTCCTTATGTGAAATTTATCTTCCATTCAGATATCTATTAAAATAATGTTTCTTAATTTTATTCCATATGTAAAGTGACTTGTGAATGTGCAAATTTATGGTGTTTACAGGCCACATTATCTCTCATTCTCATTCAAAGAGAATCTAAGTTGCTGCTTGGTAGCAGTGTGCTGGAAAACAGAAACGATCCATTTCAGGCAGCTACCTGGAGTGATCTACATGTTATACAGAAGTAGCCAAAGTTCCTTCCCAAATGAGGATGAAATTGTAAAAAATGAAAGCGAGTTTAGGTGATTGTTAAGTACTTATGAATGTTATCCATCAGTAATATCCCTGACTCTGGGTAAAATCCCAGATGATGATGTTTTTCATAAGGAGAAGGAAGAAAAGTGCCATGGCAGCATCAAGTTATATTAAGATACTCTTTCAAAGTTGCTTGAAAACACTGTAGTTCAGGACAGTGAATGAAGTACTATTATCCCTGCCTACCGACATAGTAGATTACCAAGCAAAGGCAGTTCTGGGTTCTCAGGGCAAAGACTGATCCCTTCTGGATATACACTGTCAGTAAATTCTGAATAGGAAGCTGGAGTTGATGACACCTGATGACCAACATAAACTTGTTTTTATCTGTCTAAAAACCAGTAGTAGAGTCATAGAATCATAGAATACTTTGGGTTGGAAGGAAACTCAAAAGTCCTCTAGTTCCACCCCCCTGCTATGGGGAGGGGCACCTTCACTAGCCCAGGTTGCTCAAAGCCCCATCCAACCTGGCCTTGAACACTACCAGGGAGGGGTCAGCCACAGCTTCTCTGGGCAGCCTGTTCCAGGGCCTCACCACCCTCATAGGGAAGAATTTCATCCTAATGTCTAATCTAAACATAACCTCTTTCATCTTGAAGCCAATCTATGTCCAGGAAGGTTAAACATTAGCAATATATCTTAATGTCTCAATAGTTAGGTGTTAGCCGCTTGCTTGAACTAAGCGCTGTCTGAGCAGAGGGAGGTCTCTGCATTGAGGAGCTTGAGATTGGAGTATTGTGCAATGGGTAATACTGTATGGCTTCCTAAAAGCTATGTTCTATCTTAAGTGAGATTAATCAGCTTGATACCTGAGGTGTTAGCTAAAATTATTTGACTGGTGTTACTGCCTGACAGCGAGTCAGATTAGCCTCATTTATGTAAAAGCTGTGGCCATAAGATAAATTTTTTTCATATGGTGAAATAGTCACCTTTTATTTTGTCTGTTCTCAGCTTCAATCTGTTTCAACATTTGAGCAAGATGCGCTTTATGTTTGTTAGGAAAAAAAATAATTTTAAATTAGTCTTTTCCACATTTTTATTTATGATCTCAGAGGAAGGAAAAGCACATTTTTACCTGGAGGAAACGTGCCATTTTTAGAAGGTCTATTTGTCAGATTGTAGAATGTGTTAAAAGAGGAAGCAATTATTAAGGTTCTGCAGGGGCAATCAGAGAAAATAATTTATATAATATTATTTTTCTAAAGTTGCTTTAAAAGAAAATACAGGTTTGCTGAAGCCAAACTGTTAGTTATGTTCCCCATGTGAAAAGAACAAGACAATCCTGGGTTAGCTATTTAAAAGACTGTAACAAGATGGTATTTGATATATTGAAATTATGTTTGAAAGAGGAAAAAATGCTTACAGACAAAGGAGAAAATTGCAAGGTTTAACGGGGTTTTATTGTAAAGAGATTGATGGACATTTGTAGGCATATGTAAATAGGTTTAGTCGGTGCTTCAGTGAAAACAACATTGGAGATAAGAAAAATGCCATCTTCTTACTGCTGTACAGTGCAAGACACATGAATGCTGGTTGGATTTTCTGTCTGTTCATAAACCTGATAAAGGCAAGAAATTATTCCATACAGACAATAAGTAAATGCCAACCATTTATTGTAAATGGATTATTATGCTTTAAACTGGTTGGGGAGTTTGAGCAGAAAAAGAGAGCAGTGTCTAGCACACAGGGTTTATTTTAGATATGATTCGCTGATATAAGACCTGATTGACTACTGAAAAACAAGCTCAAAGACCAGATGGTGGGTTGAATGATAGACTCATTCAGAGGCTGTGGAAGTGATGGGTATTTTTCTTTCTCTGCTCTGTGGATCTGTGATCAGATATTATGACTAACCAAGTGTAGATGCCAACTTCACAGTGAACTGAGTTGTTCTCCCAACTGTGTTGACTGGATCTCTAGTGACTGTAATGTGAATGCATGAACATAGCTCACATAAAGGTGTCCAGGTGTAAATCTCTATGTAAAGGATAGTTGCAGCTTTCCAAAACCATGGACATCCAAAAAGTCCAGATGAAAAATTTCCAAGTAACCCTGTTTACAGCCTGTGTAGGGCTCCTTGAACTGAGAACTGGCAGAAGCCCAAAGAGATGCAGAAATATCAATACAGGGGTGCTGTAGGACAAGCCAACCGTAGATTTTTGCTACCAGGCTCTGCCCTGGTGAATGCTAGTGCCTTGATAGCAGGGAATTTTGCATTCTACTTATCAGAAGGTGACTATTAGTCACCCAGGAGGTGGGCGACATGACACTGAGATCTATGCTGAGGAGAGGAAAGAACCAGCTGAGGTTTCTAATATACATAGCTGGTCAGCAGTGGAGACAGAAATAGAACCAAAATCTCTTGCCTCCAAGAGAAATTTTTACAAAAAATTCTGTTCTTCCTGAAGCTGTCCTTTGTTTTGCAGCCTCCTTCTGTATTTTCTTCCTTTAATTATTGCTATATATCAAGGATTTTTATCACAGTCTCTATGTAAAGCCATTTATAAAATAAAATTATCCTTCATACTCTGCTAATGCTAAGAAGATAGTATGATTATTTTTAAGAACAAAGTACATCACATGCGACATCCCAGCCTTTTCCTGTATTAGAAATAGAAGATCATGTTTAATGATTCTGTTGACAATACAAGAAAGGATCTAGTTTGCCTCAAGCTTTATAAATATACTTTAGCTGGAAGACTTAGTTATGTAGGATATGACAAACTTAAGCTCTATGATCTTAGCTAAGAAGAAATCTCTGTGGAAGTTGGTTATCTATCATGGGGATGATACCAAAAGAGTTCAGAGATTATAGAAAAGCTTTGTGAAAACAATATGCATATAGGAGAGGGGGGAGTTAGCCCACAGGATTTTTAATTTTTAATAGTTGTGTATGAGGTGATAAGAGAAAGCTAGAGAAACAATAGGATATTTCAGAGAATCAGGACTTCTCTAAATATCACATCATGTATTTCATCCTCTTAATGAAACTTGGGAAAGCTTTAGAATAATATATACTGACCTGGAGGAATGAAGAATCCTGAGTATTTTCAGTAACATTGCCCTTGGACTTCTTTATGCTTTCCTGAAGGTTAATTTCTGTGGGTCTTTTATTCTATTTATATCTCGG
This sequence comes from Heliornis fulica, assembly GCA_013399135.1. Lineage (NCBI taxonomy): Eukaryota > Metazoa > Chordata > Aves > Gruiformes > Heliornithidae > Heliornis > Heliornis fulica. The sequence goes on from VXBZ01009411.1 coordinate 570,448, forward strand.
AGGTTTGAGTAAGCTAAATGATAAACAGTTTACTTATACAGCTTCCTCATTTCAGCTGGTTTAGAGTGGCTTTTTCTGTGTAAGTCACACTGAGAGAAGTATTTTAAAGGAGGATTTGTATATAGATGTGTGTCGATCTTTGGAATTACTTGTAAGAAGAAATACAAAGGAACTGCAACATGGGATATCATCTAGTCCATTCTTTGACCAAAGCAGGGTCATTTATGCCAAAAATATTCTTAATAGACTCTTGTCTAGCATGTTTTTAAAAACTTATATGAGAAGGATTCTACAAATGTCTTTGGTAATCTTTTCCAGTGTCTCTTTATCCTTACCATTAGAAAAGTTACAGATATTTTCCATTTTGCAAGAGGGAGAGAGACATGCTGTTGTTTAACACTGACAGTTGGAAGGAACTGTCCTCAACTCAAAAATTCTCAATTAAAGAAAAATTTTTGCAGCTTACTGTAGGTAATAAGTAACTAGATATGGCTGGCTTCTTCCAGTGAAGTTATATACAGGTATGGGATATATATGAAAGTTGGCAAGGATTTACCTCATTCTTTTACTTACAGTGACTTTAACAGGAAAAAAAAAAAAAAAAGACAGCTACTATCAGTTAAAAACCTGAATTTATTAGGCCATAAACTAGAATATTTAAAACAGTTGGTGGATGGAAATTAAATTAAAAAATTGATAAAAAACATCTGATTAAAAAACAATCAGTAGTGGACTAAATCCATGTATGCTGCTTGTCACAGACTCATCTTGAAATGATCATGTCTTTTACAGTCAGGATTATTCAACTACACTTACCACCATTTTATAAACACTGAATTAGAATATGCAATTCCTCAGCCATCTCCTCTTATTCTAATAGGGATGGTCTCAAATCCACATTACTGTACCAATCTTGATTTCAAAAAAATAGACAATTTGAGGAACTTTCAGAAGAAAATCAAGGTTGAAGTGGCAAAGATGAGAATACGTCTCACTGAGAGAGTCACAGCTCTGTGAATGTTTCCTCCAGTAAACTGCTAGTTAGTCTTTATGCCTGGTGAAGTAATTTGGTTTAGGTTGTCATTATAAATAACTAACAATAAAAATTTCAAGAAATAAAGAGGAATCTCAGCTTGCCTCCCTCCTACTGAAAATTAATATGTATGAAAATGAGAATGATATCTAAAATCATTGAAACATCCTTTTATATTTATAATGACCTGTGGGATATATCTTGATGAGATTGTCTTTGGTCAAATATCTTCTAGAGTACCTCCAGGATTTTTGTTTTCAAATGGTTTCCCAGTCAAAATAACGAATTTGTAATGCTTTCAGAAGGAAAAATTTCCTTAGGCCCTTTTTTTCTCTATGCGATTTTGTAGACCTCAGGAACAACCTTAATATCAAATATGGAATAAAGACAAATCATTTTTGACTGAATGTCAACTCATTCAGTCTTTAGTTAAACCTTTGTTCTGCCAAAAACTTCGTGACCTCCAGCAATTTGAAGGCAATCAGTTCCACAAGGCTTAAGTTTATCTAGCAGTGAGTTAGAAACCTAAACAACTCTGTGTACTTGGTAATTACCCTCCCTCTCTCAGAGTTATTTTCATTTGTATATTTTATGAGAGAGAATTAATTCTTGGCCTGTGCAGACTTGTGTTTAAGACAAGAGCATCTTTGACAGAAATCCATTCAGTGGTGTTTCTATTATGCATAGTAATTCGACCCCTCAGATCAAAATAGATTTAGTGTTTGAGCACATCTACAATAATTCCTTTGCATTGTTAGCTTATTATACTGTACCATTCCGAGGACCTGTTTAGCATCTGCTCTGTTGGATACTGAGCAGGGGACATTATCCCTGCTACATCTAAGACTAGCATCCATCTAACCAAGAAGATGAACTGCAAAACTGTGCAAAAGAATTAAAACAGAAACTGAGAGACAGATCCTGCCCAAGAACATCAGTAGAGTGGCTGAAAGCAATGCCTGGTGATCGAGTGGTGAATAGCTCTCAGATTCACCAGGGAGACAGGGTAGAGCTGTTATGTTCAGAAGACTTGTCTTGTACACTCAGCATATGCCTGCTGGCGTGATTAAAAGTGTAAGTAAAACAGACATCAAGGGCAGTAAATGTTGACTGCAGTCATCAAATATATTCTACAGCATAGATTTCCAAAGTTTCCAAGGATAGCTAGGTGCAAAATTCTCAATGTCAGCAGGGGATGTGTGCCTCAGTGTCATTTGGATCTTCAGAAGTCTGTTTTTCCTGTTGTCCACCTCAGCAGCAACATTTTGTTAAAGTTGTGGTTATGCCCCTTGTATTCTTCGAATCATTAGTTTTGCTACTGCATTTCTTGGGAGCAGAATGGGGACCTCCAGGGGGAATATTGGACAAGCTGCATCTCTGAGATTTTTCCGAGAGCTTCACATAAGTAAGTAGCACTTATTTTCTTCACTCTACTGTCCACTTTTATAGATATTGGAGAGTGAAGCCCTGATGGTTTTAATTTTATAAAGATATCAGAAATGTCTGCATTTCCCCCAATGTTCTATTGCCTCCTGATTAAATCACCCAAATACACTAATTTTAAGAATGCATTCCAAGCAGCCTGCAGAATATTTGTGGGAGATCATTTTATGCAGTCTCATTGCAGGGGCCAAATTACAGTTCAGCAATAAATTTGTGGCATTAGGTATAATGAAAACACCATCATTATTTGGATAAAACTATGTGACTAGAGGTATTTAAATTACTTACTGAAGAGTACATTTTGTTAGACTTTATGAAACATGTTATTATAACTGTACTTTTTAAAGAATATGTATTTTGCAGGCTTAATCTACATCAGGACTCTCCTGTGTTGAGACCTATAGAAACAAGAAACAGGCAAAAAAGATATTGCATTGTAATCCTATAATGGGCACTGGAAAATGAAATCAGACATTCTGTAATTTAAGGATATCTACATGAAACACATGAGAAATGTTGTGAAGGGGATAATGCCTAAGTGATCACTGCAACTTTTTTTTTTTTTTTTCAGTTTACTGCTCCTTAGGGCAGGATTTTGTTTATACTATGCTACTTAACTTTTTGTCTCTTGCCACTTACCAACTAGGTCATTCTGCAAAGTTCTGTGCCAAGAATTTTCAGAAAATGTATTTCCCTCTGAGGATTTATAACGTAATTCTGTCTCATTATGCCTGGTGTTTTTCCCCTCATTACGATACCCTCAAAGAGGAAAGAAATAAAACAGCTTGTCTTCTTGACAGGAAGGCACAAACAGACTGGAAAAATTAGTTGCAGCAATTAGACAATATGATGATGCCAACTCATGTGCACTTCTGAAATAAATCTAGAACAAGAGGGAACCACTTAAAGAGTGTGTGAAGTTCCCTATGAGGTGGAAATGAAAGGGAAAATAATTACAAATTCTAAGATATTTCAGAAATAATCGAGTGATCTTTCATCAGAGAAACAGAGGTTCTTGTTTACCTCTTGCTCCTGCCAGGTTAGAACTGGTTTCTAGCGAGGTAACCTATAAAGGCAGGTGCTTGCTGACCTAATAGGTAGTAGATACTGAAGTATTCATTTTTACAAGTGTGGGGAAAAAATCCTGAAATTTGCATTTAATTTTGTTTGTGGATTCCTTGAACAGACATTCAAACTTGTACTTAAACTGAACAGAGCTGTTGTCAATTTTGTGGACATTAAACCAGCTATATAACAAAATTGAACTCTGCGTATGAAAACTCACAGATTAATGAAGAAAGTTTCAGTTGCCACAGATTAATATGAGAATAAAGGATTTTTAAATTTAGTACTGGATTAATTTGATGTGATGGTTTACTACTTAACAGAAGTTAACAGAAATCTGTAAAAGAGATCTTCATGATAAAAGTTTGGAATGTTTTATAAAACTATTATATTTGTTTTTCTGAGGTACAAATTACTCAAACCCAGGAACTGTAGAGGAATTTTGCATCCAGGGATGGGAAAAAGAAAAGATAATAGAAAGAGACAGGACTTAAAAATGTCCTTACTTCCTTGCCTGCCTGCCTGCCTAACTTCCTGCCTGACTTCTTTCCTAGATTGATTTTCTTTTGCCCTTTCCTCCTTCATGACTTTGCATTGCCCTAATCTCAACTAGGTTTTTATATGCATACCCCTGGGATTGTGCGTTCCTGTCCTAGAAAGTGCATAGAGTAACATTCACTGGGGCAGTTCTTCCAAGCCAGTATTAATTAATATGAAAGATACAGTCTCTTTTAGAGATCTTTGAATCCTCCCTGCCAAGCAAAAAAAATATGATAAGCAAATGACTGATGATTATCACCTACTGAGAGCAAAGTTTAGCCCACTAAAGGAGATTTTACTCAGAGATTCAACTGAGATTCAGATATTTGTGTAAAAGGCATTGATTTGGTGCACAGTCCTCCCATGCATTTCTCTGTAGTCCCTTAGCAAACCTCAGTTCCACCAAGCTGGGTTGTATTGGGAAAAGCTGTGATGACTTGTGGAAGGGGATGGCTATCTGGAAAGGAGACCAGGTGTGAGTCAGTGGAGATATGCAAATACAAGGTCTTCTCTCTTCCCTTTGGCAAGCTCTGAGCATAGGCTTTAGACAAAGACATGCAGAAGATTGCCAGTGTGCATGACACACATTTGCAGAGTAAATCCAGAGGGCAACAGACATGAAGAAAGAACATACCTTCTTCTGTACATGTAAATGAGGAGAAAGAGCCAAATGACTCATCCAAGCCAAGGGATCTCAAGGGTGAATAGTTACTGCACATCTAAGGGACTCACAAAGCTATGAAGCACATCACTGACACACTTTATCCTTACATTCTGACACTGACAAGAGATCCTCCGTTTGAAGCAGATCACTGTTTACACAGCGAGATTTCTACTCACGTGGCACTGATACTTATGTGCCACATCCCCATCTTTTCTCAGATCGTGTTTACTATCTGCTTCAAACATATGTGCCATCCTTCTGTTTGCCTTTCCTGTAGACAAATTACACCACAGTAATAAAATAAAATTTTAAAACAAGACAAACTGATAAGTAGAAGGGGCAACTCAGCATTTACCCACACAAAAAATTGAGGCTTGCAAAAAAATCCCTTTTTCTCCTAGTGTTGGTAATACGTTACTTCTCCCCATAACAACCTTTTGTCCCCCATTCCCAGTCCTATTCAGCCTGAACTTTCTCACAAGCATATAATAAGAAAGGTAATAAATAACAGTTTTAATCTGCTCTGTTCCCTGATATATGCCAATTGAATATCCCTTCTTTTATTCCTCTAAGTCCTGAATTTCATACATTGTCCTTCCATTGATCCTTATTTAAGCAGAACTTTTCTGACCCAAGATTAGCAGCTTTTGTTGTTCTGTTAGGATCTGATTTCATTTCCATCTAGCATCTCAGACTTACCCTTTTTCAAAATTTTTGTTGCCTATCTTCAAAATCCCAACATATTCATTGCAGAAAATAGGAAGACCCACACAGGTTTGGATGTAATTCTCCTATTGTCTATAGGGCAGAACAATTAGTCCTTCAAAGGATTATGTTGAGTGGGTAAAGTTGAGAGCATTTTTGCCACTGAAAGCTGTCTGGAGTCCCTGAACTAAGCCTGTGTGATCTCTGTCAATCAGCCCAAGGATCACACAGTATCCCAGCTAACGTCCTATCTCCCAGCTACCTCTCAGCAGAGCAAACAGACATCGAGGTGTGCAGTGTTTCTCATTGAATTGGCCAAAACTAACATAGTAGTGGTGACCTGGAGTTTCTTTGTTATTGCCAAACATTGATGTCTTCTCAAAACCCCTTTTTAAGAGTGCCACTGCAGACTTTCAGGGGTTTTCAGTCAAACTGAGAAAACTTGGTTTAGGTTTACAGATAAAAAACCCAACAAAACAAGCTTCTTCAAAACTGGGTATTAAACAAGGGAGCGCTTGACACCTACCACATGGCTGCACTTGAGAACCTTGCTTTCTGGAGAGGGCTTGCTTCTGATGGGGAGCTGTACGTACAATTCCAGTCTTGTTTCTTCCCCTTTGGATGAAATGTTTGAACTTTGTTTTTTCTGGGATCTCCAAATCAGCCCTTAATTTTTTTTTTATAGACAGTCAATATTTTTATAAACATTTATTAGTTTCAGTACTATTTCCAAATAGCTACAAATTCAGTTTCAAAGAAAGAGAATTTAAATTTTAGAAATTTGCAGACTTACCTGCACATGAGACTTTGCTTTGGATGGGCAGCTTTGGGCATAAACTTTCTGGGTGAAGTGTGTGCTAGAATGGCTTGTGTATGAATTTTTACTTTCTTCATTTTCATCTTGAGTTCTGTGAACTGACTCCCCCTCTGATGTTAATGTTTATCCTATGCAGTTCCATACTAACTGATGAATTCATATACACCAAAAAGAGTTTATCCAAGAATGCAATGCAGGAAAAAAATGTCTAAAATATTAGCCTAAGTGGACCTATCCACATCTGAGTTTGAAATAAAGGAAACATTCATTACTAAGGAAATATATTTAGCTTCATTATCCTCCATCAACTTATGAGGCTTAATTAATGTTTTGCTGAATTTTGAGATCACCAGATGGGCAGTACTATAGAAATGCAAAGTGTTTTATATTATGAACACCTTCAATTTTCGGATGAGCATGAGCTCAGAGGGTTGTGAAATAAGGATATAGTCAGGTGTTTGGACAAAGGAATGAGGCAGGTGCTGGACAGCCTCTTTGGTATTGAAAAACAAGTCTTCTGGTCCCACTTCAAGAAGAGGCCAGTGCAGACATATTCAGAGTTCAATACACTTCACTTAATGTACTTCAATGCCAAAATCAGGAAATTGCTGAAAATGACACACTTGTTTAGCATAAATTTTGAGACCTAAAGAGTATTCTGGTGCCTGTTTTTAAACTTCCTTCAGCCTCAGTGGTGACATAAACTACAAAAAACACACAAACATAATACTTTTTTTTTTTTTTTACATAAAAGTTCACAAGTTGCATCCTGACTACAGGAGCAGGAGTTTCATGATAAGTGAGGTCTGAGTGTGTGGTTCAAAGGAATGTGATAAATAGTTCTCTCATTATCATAAAATTATTTGGGTTGGAAGGGACCTTTAAAGGTCATCTAGTACAACCCTTCTACAGTGAGCAAGGACATCTTCAACTACATCAGATTGTTCAGAGACCTGTCCAACTTGACCTCAAATGTTTCCAGGGATCAGCCATCTCCCATCTCTCTGGGTAATCTGTGTCAGTGATTCACCACCTACTTTGTAAAAAAATTTCTACCTTATACCTAGTATACCCTCTTTCAGTTTAAAACCATTACCTTTGTCCTATCACAACAGGCCCTGCTAAGAAAAGTGTCACCATCTTTCTGATAAGTCCCTGTTAAGTGTTGAAATGATGCAGTAAGGTCTCCCTGGAGTTGTCTCTTCTCCAGGCTGAACAAGCCCAACTCTCTCAACCTCTCTTCATAAGGGAGCTGTTCTATCCCACTGATAATTTCTGTGGTCCTCCTCTAGATCTACTCCAACAGAACCATATCTTTTCCTGTACTGAGGACTCCAGAGCGAGATGCAGTATTCCAAGCGGACTCACATGAGAGTAGAATAGAGAATTATATCCCTTGACCTTCTGATCATGCTTCTTTGATTCATCCCAGGATACAGTTGGCTTTCTGGTCTACAAGAGCACATTGTTGGATCATGTTGAGTTGGTCAGGTTACTTACCTCTTGCTGGAAGGGTATTGTGAATTTCTTTCAAGGGATGCAAAATGCTATGTTAATTAGATCTATTGGAAAATGTAGACTTACATATTAAATAGTATCCTTAATTAGGGTAATGATTTTTTCTGGTTGTTCAACTAATGACCTTTGTCATCACAAAGATAAGACATGACTGTTGGAGAAAGACGGTGAGATTTAAATGTATGATAAAGGCCAATTCAGAAAATGCACATATTACAAAATCCTTTTTCTCTTCCATGAAATACTGTTCAGATAGAAAGAAAACCATTTCATTTGTCCCCTCCACAACACAGAAACCCCTTAAATGGTCCAACGGGCCCAACGCAACATTTTACAAACCACCAGTTATTGTTCTCCTGTAGGTAAACCTACCTTTCTGCCCCATCTTTTTTCTTAAGCAAAGATTACAGGTTGAGGCATTACAATGGGAGGTCCATTGCAAGTACCTCTCCTTAATAACTCTCTTGCATCTGATCCCATAAACGGAATGACTGCTTTTATTTGAAACTATTTACCCAGAATTTTATAGGGCTTATGAGATCATGATAACTTGATATTGCAGAATTTTTAAACTTATTTTTACTCTTTCAGCCAGTAATATATATTATGTTAATGTCCTTGCTAGCCATGCATATATGAGACTTGAATGACCAACACCTGTTCATTGCTCAGATTGATTGGAAGGTGTATTCATTTTCTATTTAGTTCTGGCTTTTCAGCTTATGTAAATACTTCGTTGCAAATCCCCAAGCTTCTAGAAGCTTTAGATAATTAAGTTAATCTACACCAGATTTGTTTTGTGAGTGTTTCTGACTCAACATTTGCTAGCAACAGAAGTTTTCCAAGGGCACTGCTGCATGGAGTTTAGGTCATTAATAGATTGAGGCACTGTATGATCTGTGGGAAGGCACCATCCATGTAACGGTTGCCAAGTCTGTCCTGTATTGTACAAACACGATAGTTTCTTTTCCAAGAACAGTTGGAGGAAGATGAATTCAAATGTTTTTGTATCTATGGCAGATTCTTTCCCTAAGGCAATTAAAATACAGAAACAAAACATGCACTGCTCATACTTTTCTCAGGAGATAGAAAAAGAGCATGAACATACGAATAATGTGAAAGTAACTGATACACTGGTGGATGGTGTCTTTGAACTATGGTGCACAGCCCTGTATGGGAATCTAACTATGAAAGAAGAGCTGTGCACTTATTAGCCAGGCCCGCTATAAGCTATTTCTCCATCCTTTTATGCCTAGGCAATTTGTAACACCATGCATGCTATAAATCTCCCTCCTGTTTTTTGTTGCACTGATAACAGAGTATTGCAGTCTCTAACCATGAGTTTAGCTTTCATATATAATTATGGAACAATGCACGCAGACAATGAACTAAGAGTTTGGCATCTTGTTTGGTGATTATAATACTTACAAATGAGCCTCAAAGAGAAAAGGAGAAACAAAAGAAGACGCTTCTGTGCTCACACACTGAAATCAAGGCCCAGATAAATCTTTAGCATCGTGGTATTATAACAGCTCAAACTGATGTCAATACCCACTACACCCAAGGGGAAACTATTCAATGTTCCTACAGCAAAGCACATTTTGTTCCTTTAGAAAATACTGCAAGAATAATGTTTCTCCAGGACAGACTCACACTCCATCTTCACACTATCTTCTCCAATGCTAAGCATCAAATGCAAGCAAATGTTTATTATCCTGGAAAATAGGATGAATTTGCACAATGCTAAGTCACTCCCATAGTTAAAACATTTTTTTTCAAAAGATGTTCCATTTTTAAATGCTGGATGACAACCTTCCATTCTGGTATTCAGTGACTGTAAAATAACTTTACAGAATACTAGGTGATGTCCTTAAGTGACTATAGAGTAATTTTCCTTCTTTGTTCAGAACTAGGAACCCATGCCAACTCTGCAAAAGCTGTTTGATGACCTAACCCACAGTTTATGAATGCTTTAAGCACTATTGAATTTATTCTTACAATTTTCTGCATCAATACAAAATGAGGACAGTTTACAGATTGGATTGCTAGTTAAGTAATAGAAAATTAAGATTCATGCCTAGCTTGAAGTATGTGACTGCGAACATGGTGCTTTTTGTGCCTCAGTTTGCTGTCTACGAAACAAAAAGTGCATTCTTTCCTTACAGATCTCTTCTAAATACATACAGGGATATGCTTAAATGTTACATTAGCTATTCCAGGAGTGAAGACCTTGGACTGGAAAAAAATACATTTCTCATTGAAATTTTAATTTGCTGAATATGTGCATTATGGATGGTTGCTTTTCAGCTGGAATTTGAAACAAACACTATGATCATATAGGGTCACTGCACAATCCTGCCTGTGGGCTCTAAAAACTGGGATGCACCCTAAGGAAACTAGTCACTCCAACCAGAGGCAGAAGTAGTATTGAAGATTTTTTTTTATTTTTTTTTTTTCACCTATCAGGAAGGACACTTGCTTTTCCTCAGACAGGTGTGAGCTTCTCACAAAACTCCTAGTCTGAAAAGTAAAAAAAAACTTGACAAGACCCTTCTTGAGAGATAATCAACAAGTCAATTAGCCTATTTCACCTCTTCTAAAATGGACTTTGTTCTTTTCCTCCCTGGATTTCTGTGATTTATTATTCTGGGATACTTTTCCAGAAAAACTTAGGGTCACCTGGGAATCCCAGGACTTCTAACATCTATCTCTTACAGTAGTCATTATTTTAGAATAGTAGTAAAAATACTGCAGTCTGAGAAAATATAAGCTGGTAAAGTCCTTTATTGAGGGTCTCTTGCTCTCTTTCTTTAAGAAAAAAATCTTTTAAAATGTTTAGNTAAAAAGATTACTTTTCTATATCCAGCGTTTATAAAATCTCACCTTTTAAATGAACTAAATTCACAGAAAAGTAATGCAAAAACTGAGTTCCTAAAAGTTAATTTTGGCTACTCTTCAGTCTTGTTTCATAATATTCTAATGTGTGCCAGTGACAGACAATGCACAGTAGCTTAATTGTTATCTTCTGCTGTGTGAGCATGCTGTGAAAAAAAGATTATGGGGACCAGGAGAAAGAGGAGATAAAATATCCTGACACAAATTAGTATTTAACATACATTTTGAAATCAGTCTGCTGCTGATGTCCCTATTTCTTCAACTCTTTAGATACAGGATGCCAAAGAACCCATCAATTTTATTTCCTCAGCAGAATATGGAACTGCTTTGTGGTTTTTTTTCCATTTAACAACATCTTTCCCAGAAAAGAACAGACATCTGAGGATGATTGCAAACATTCACTCCATCAGTTCTGGGCTCTGTAAGAATCTGACTCTAAATGATTTAGGGAGAAACACTATTTGTCCACTTATGATGAGCATATTTTTCAAGTTAGGATACATGGGTTTTCTGTCTAGCAGACAGATGACAGCTACAGTTTAATCAAACTGACAAAGTAAATAAGAATCTGTTCAATATTTAACGCACAGTATGTAAATAACCCCTCTATGTTCATGTTTCTTTTCAGTTTCTCAAGAAAATTACTGAGTAGATATGCTGTAGGAAGATATTAAAACATTAATATCATTTAATAAACTGAAAGTACTATGGAGTTTATTTTTAAAGAACTTATGGAAACTGTTTTGGAAGCATGGGTAATTTCTGTCTCTGTAAAATTTGTGAACAACCTTATTCACTGAAGTAGTCCCTAAGACTGTGGCAGAAATTACTGCAGTTGGAAATGGCCAGCAATTATTGCCCACAAGTTCTTTGGAAAAGGTGATGTAAAGAAAAACTCCTTAGTCTGCTTTGTGTGCTTTGCAAAGAGGACTAGTAAAGGAAATTCAGGCGAAGTTACACAAAACAACAGCATAGGTAATGCAGAGTGGAAAAGGTGTGATCTTTTCTTATAACAATACTAGAAAATAACATGCATTGAAATAGAAATTGGATAAATACAAACTAATAAAACTTAAATTATATTTTGCTTCACATTAAATTTGGTTTGTGCAACTCCTTGCTGCAAGAAATTCATACAAGACAAGATTTTACAAGGTTTCAGTAGAGGCTGTACATTTAAAAAGCAAATCAAATGAAGAAAAACCTCCAAACAAATAGAATAAACCCTCCTGTTTCTCAAACATAGCATAACTCGTAAAAAGAATGTTAATTTATGAATCTATTACACTCTGTTAATCTTCTTAAAGTCTACTTACATCTAACCTCACTCTCATCTCTTTTGGGGTGAAAAGGTGCATACACACACACTTTGCAGTGAAGTGATCTGGTTTTCACTTTAAAATTCTCTTAATGTAAAAGCAGGATCACCTTTCTGCAAAATACTTGTGTTGACAATGGTATGCCAGGAAGGAGCAAGTTGTTCTGATGCAGCTCAAACAAAATAGCAAAAATACTAGTGGTTCTTCTGCCAGTACAAACAGATCTTCTGCCAAGCTTTCTGCGGTGTAGATCAACTGAGAAATCCAAGCTTGCCTTTGGGAAAGAGACCTTTAAAGGTTAGCATTTTTGATTTAGACTTTCTCTTAGTCAGAAAAATGCATTCTCAATATGATAAAATAGTGAAAGGATAAAATCTTTTTAAAAAATTATACTCCATTATAAAATGCATGTATTTTTGTTTGGGGTTTATTCAGGGTTTTTGGATCATGCTCATCCTGCCCTGACTAATTCACCAAAGTAGTGTTTTCAGCTGCTGTTGAGAGATTTAATAAGGAAGAGCATATAACTTCCCACTGAATCAATATTTGAGCTCTGCTTGAGGCCATTTTCAGTCATCATTTGGTTCGATTGCTCTCATTTTAATATTATTAACAAATGGTTTCATTATATTGTTATATGAGAAGTCATGTAAAGTTGCTAGCATCTTCCTTTGGAATGCATGTTTTTTCCTTATTAATATTTTAAGACAAAATCTTACCCCTGGTAAGACATTGAAGAGTTGTCTTTGAATACAAACACAGGAGTATTATGAAACAGGAAGACAAAATACAAGCAATTCAGTCTGTATAATTTACACGTTAAACTTTGAAGAATTACTTTCCTTTTTCACCCCTTGTCCCACAAAATGCTGGAAATACTTCTAACAGCCACAGAAATCTTCAAATAGGAGTAATTCTAAGGTGAGTTTAATTCATTTTTCAAAAACTATACCAATGTTATTCAGCCAAGAGAGATGGTTTCACTTTTCCTTTCTTTTGAATAAAATAATTGTCAAAGAGGAGATGTTCTTTTGTCTTTGCAAACTAAGATCAGTATGAAACAAAGAGTCACTCCAACCATATGTATGGTTCAACTGAAATCCAGTGGACTGAGTCTCACCAAAAATGAGATCTCTACTCCTACTGGAAGATTGTCTCAGGAAAACAAAGGAAGAATGGGTTGGTGAAGTAATGCAGGCTATATGAGTAAGTAGACAGGAAAATTTCAGAATATCGCTCTTGAGGGTTTGGGTTTTTTTTGCGAACCTATCACTGCTAGATTCTTTAAAGGCTTTCCATCTCTCTGATGTATTAGCCCCCAAACTCCTGCCTCACTGTCTCATTTTGTGGAAAATTTCAAATGGTGCATGTTCCCTGGCAATTTCTTAAGCAGTGTGCTTTTAAATGGCAGCCTTTTCTGTTTGTGAAACGTAGAAACTTTATCAAACTGTGGTATCTTTAAATGCCTCTATCTTCAGTCAAAAAAGATGTTAACTAAAGCAAATCTGTTGGGGATATTGTAGGATGTGATTAATGCAAATTCATTATTTTGTATAATTTACTTCAAGGCAATGTTACAGCTAACATTTCCATAGACAACAATCCTATCTTCTCTTGTTTAATGTTATTATGATAAAGAAACCTTTTAGTCATGCACACTGCCCCTGATTAAACTTGAAAACAGTCAAGATGGCTTGAGACAGTCTCCTCTTGGCCAAAAAAAGAATGTCTTGTGGACTTCTTATACTCTCATTCCTTTCCCAGATTGCACTGGAGCCCATGTTAAAGAAGTATAGAAAAAAAAAGCTCAAGGTTTGCAGGGTTTGTTGTTTTGTTTACTGTTTTTTTTTTGTTTTGTTTTGTTTTGTTTTTTTAAATCTTATATATCCTCAAAAGTATCAGTTTAAATGAAGTAGCATAATTCAAAATATTTTTTTAGATTTTATTTAATTGTAAGAGAAAATGTTTCACAATAATTCTATCATTTCTGTTCTAATCTAAATTTCCTTTTCAATGGCAAGCTTCAGGAAAGGAAAAAAAAAGGATAAATGTATTTTTCATTTATAGCATAATATAAATTTTATTACACTTATAATAAATTTTAAATTAAATTTATGAAATTTATAGCAACTCTGTGCATAAGCATGTGAGAGTGAGTTTCTGTACTTGCATTTGCATAGAGAAGCAAGTATGTGAAGCTATTAGTTCTGTGGATAGTATTTGCCTTGCTAGAATTTCTCATTGTGAAATTATTAGTTCTTGATCTTGAACAAGAGATGGAGAACATCTTGTCTCCTATATCCACTTTCCTTTGTCACAGGTGCATGGTACCAGTTCCCAAAATGCTCTGTGATTCGTTCATTTATGTATCTTTCTCCTGTTCTGCTGTTTTCAACAAATGCCTTCCCCAGTAAAAGGAGAAATTCCTACAGCAGCCTATAGTGTACAACTTTCTAAATTTACAAAATTGATCTGTTTTGTACTTTATGGCACAACAGAAGTACCATACTGTCCCACAGTATCTCTCTGTGAGGCCATTCTCCATTACTAAGCATGACCAACAGTGGAAGAGCTAAAAACATTTGTTCAGCCTTTCACATTCTTTTAAATTTCAGAATCTGCTAGCAGGTATCTGAGATCAGTGCCTAAAAGGGAGAACATTATTATTTTCTTTTTACTTGTTTAAATAATTTAATTACTGTATTACTAATATATATATAATTTAACAGGACTGAAATGGAAACTAATTTCTTATAATTTTTTTTAAAGAAATGACCTTGTAATGTTTGGAATTTAAGCAAAGATGCCTGGAAGCAGTTAAGCTGGGTTTGTTAAAGGCTGTAATACAACATCATGATATCACAGTAATGGTCTAATAATTGAGGCTTGATTCAGCGAAGCACTTATGCATGGCCTTGAATTCTCATTTGTTTTGTATGCCCTGAAGGCTTGCTTTTCAGATCAGAATGGTGTAAAATTGGTTTGGCCAAATGATAATACAAGCACGTTAAATTCGAATTGATTTTTAAAGACAAATTGTTGTCTTGAAAACATATTATTTCTCTCTGAAAGTACTTTTATTTCATGTGGGGCAAGAATTTTGGAAATGTGTGTCATAAGACTCTCATACATGTTAATAGTTGTAAGGAAGATGAAACAAAATTAAGAACAACTGAGTTGTGATCAGGAAAAGAAAAGCTGTTAGAATGACTATAGCTCATTTTTAACAGATTTAAATGCTTCTGGTAAGTGCAAAACCTATCTTCCCTTGTTGAAAAGAACGTTAGCTTTGTACTGAGTTATGTATATTGCCTATATTACAGATTAAAATTCCTCTACCACATCAGTTAAATCATAAATGTGTAAGAGAGGACAATTCTTTTACAGATGGAGGATGAGACTCTAAATGGTTCCAGTCTTTGGCATAATAGATAGTGCAGTTAAAATCTACCCCCAAAATCAGCACATTCTGAAGCAGATAATTTGATAAAACTCTACTTACACAGTAATTCAAAAGCGCTCCTTCTTTTCCCTTTGTAGCAGAACAAATGTTAATGAAGCAAGCACAAGTTTGATCAAAGTTGTCTTGAACTTTTAATAACTTTTTAATACCTCTAAATCAAGGTTTAAAATGGGAATGCAAAAAATTGTGTATACATTTTTTAATGTATACAAACTGTCCAATTTTTGGCAACAACATAGATTCTCTCTCAGTGGTCTACAATATGTAGACTTCATCATCAGTTAATATATTTTGGAATTACCTTGGCTTACTTTTGGTAGGAGTTTTTGGAGTACTTTAGTCCAGGTTGAACTGCTACTCTCAGAAATGTTCCCACAGAGTGAGGAAGAGCTTAAGGAACATTGATGAGGTTAGCAGGCAGATCAGTGTGTCCAAGACATAAATTGGCTGGTGGTGGCCCTGAGCAGCCCTATGGGTAGCTGGCACAGTGCTGGCACTCAGGCCATGCAGGCTACTGAGGGACCACCCAGGAGCTCATAACTCTTTGGAAGAACCTGGAAGATCTATTGCTTGTTTATCCTCATGACATGGAGTGGATATGCTGCCTACAGCTGCATAAAGGGATTAAGTTCTGCATGAAGGGATTAAACTCCTCTAAGGAGCAATTGATAAAATTGTTTTTTTTCAACAGTGCTGACAATACCTGTATGGGTAAGGACTCATTTCAATGGATTTAAACTGGAAGGTAGAAAGAAAATCCCACCAAAAGCCTTCCAATAGAGTAGAGTGAGAAAGACAGGGTAACTGCTTTTAAATGGTGTTCTACCCATTCCTGTGTTAGAGAGTGTGTACTTCAGGGTAGCAGGTGAACTGGCCCCAGTGTGGAAGATATCCACATGCCACTTCTGGCTGTATCTCTGTTGCTGACTAAATTTCAGTGGAATCATGTTACAGGACTGCAGTCTGGCAGGTGGTTAGGTAAGACTTCACTTATTATGCTGATCCTATAACTGGGCAAAAGAAGAAGCAATCCAGAGTGTGTTAATAGATCACATGGAACATGTGGCTGTGTGTCATCTGAAATATAGTGATCAGTGCTGTACAACGGTAAACATAAATACATAGGTGCCCAGAGCACATCCAAGACAATATGTCATGGCTTTAATTGTAATTCTAAGACTAAACCAAGGAAAACTAATTCAGTCCTGCCATAGGTTGAGCATGCACAAAGACAGTGATAATGCAGCCCAGGCAATATATAATAATTTCTTAATCTGTGCTATTATGAAAATATTCCCGAGCCCAGAATTTTAGCTAAATTATCAGTAAAAAAGGGGTGCAGAACATTGATAACTCCTCCTCTCCTTCTCTACATAGATACATGAGAAACATGTAAACAATTAGGGAATGTTTCAAAGTACCTATAAAAGTTTCATATATGTATAGATTAGCCTCAAAGAGCTAAACAGTTCCACCTGCTAAGCTACTAATAAAAACCAAGTAGGTGATAAAACATCTTGAGCTTGGCATCCCTTTCCTCAGGGGCAGTTACAAGACCAAAGTCCTGCTGAGGAGTGAAGCAACAGCATAAAGCATCCCATGTTTTCTAGAAAGAGAAGGAAACCGCTCCACTGATACATTCTTTGTGTGGAGAAGCCTTATCTAGAAGTGTTCAAAAAGGCAGTTCCCTAACACTAATATGTAAAACATCTTTATTTTCTGCACTTCAGTGAAATAAAAAAATGTTACTTTTCCATCAGTTTTTGAAATATCCTTTTAATATCAACCATAGAGGGACTACATGCATATTCTCCTACTCGCTGTTACACTGTGCAATGCACAAATGCTATACTGTCTCTATCTCTTAACCTGTGACTTGGTGAGACAGTGTATCCTTTTGCTGTTCTTTTGGAACAATTATGATGCTTTGAGTTCTCTAAAGCTTATTAAGAATATCAGGAATCAATGAGCATTTGTGTAATTCCTCGGAGCTGTGGAAGTGTGTCATGTCATTGTGCTCCTGGTAAGGTTATGCAGTGGAGTGCGGCACATACAGAACCTGATGAACAGACTACATAAATTCTATCAAACTTGATTTTATTTCAGCAGGGTGTTGCTATAATCAGAGCAAATGCTACATATCTAATAATTACTAGTTCCCAGAATTTATGTAATGAAACC
The DNA here is from genome assembly GCA_013399135.1 of Heliornis fulica. Taxonomy (NCBI): domain Eukaryota; kingdom Metazoa; phylum Chordata; class Aves; order Gruiformes; family Heliornithidae; genus Heliornis; species Heliornis fulica. The sequence continues at coordinate 588,091 of VXBZ01009411.1, forward strand.
AGCAGCTGGATAAATGTGATATAAAAATAACCAATTAGATTACTGATTATTGACTTATTAAAAAAAAAATCCAACAAAAAAACCACAACAAAACAAACACAAACAAAAAAATCAACACCCTGAAATCAGAATGAAGCGCTGTTTATTCAATAAAGTTTTCTTTAAGGATAGAAGATGTTATCAGATTGTGTAGCTGATACTGTATGTTTAACAAACCATGAGGCTTCCTCTGGTTCTTTTGCAATGGGTTCAAAATGCATCATGGAATAAAGTAGTTCCTTATATCCCATTTTAAAGCCTCTGTAAACCTTTACTGGAGTTATGCTGAGCCTGGATCTGCAAACATTGGAAAGGAATTAGTGTTAACATCTGAACATAAGCTGCCAAATAATTTTTCAAGACCTATAAAATTACAATATTTATTGAGGTAAGGTTTGAAAAGGGCAACTAATACTTTAAAAAATTACTTGTACAGCTTTAGTTGTCCCAGACTACCTGAGTTCTGTACAAATTTGCTGCATGGCATTTTCCTTTCCAGGAACAGACTTATAAGTATCATCATACTCTCTTTCTACTCTGGAATGGAAAGTGATAGGAGAAAGATCCCTGCATCCTTTGTTGTGCTCAGAAAAGGTCCGTGTTTTGATGCTGGCCTGGATTTAAACAGAATTCTGACAGAATGAGTGACCAAAGACAGTAGGAACACAATTTGATTAAAAGATGTAAAAGTATATCTGAGAATGAACAGTTACTTCTCTACACTAAGCGTGTTGTGAGTGGTCTGAAGCAATTCTTGCTTCTGCAAACTCTTAGTATTACACATAATGCGCATCTCAAATTTTAACTTTCATCATCATAAGCAGTGATGTTGATGTTTACCATTTTTATTAATTACAGCAAATACAGGTCATAGTTTTAAAGGCTGAAACAGAAGTTGTGAGGAGGGATTCCAAAGTAAATGAATTGTTTAATTAGTCTCATTTACTCCCTTTCCATACGTAGATGTGTTTATAAGATCAAGATATATACAGGGTGGGGTTTTTTTTGTAGAAAAACCCCAACTGACCACAATGAGCCAGTTCATCCCTGGAATAAATTGATTGACCAAGACTATGTTGTAGGAGGATTGACTTTGGCTCATGCTGTCTGTCTTGTTTAACATATGTAAAAATCCAAACTAAACAGGGTGGACATAAAAGCAGCCTAGACCCTCAGTATTAAAATGGTCTGCAGAGACAGATTGTGTAATGTAGGGTTTATTGAAACCCTGCAGCTTTCCTGCAAAGCTCACTGTGTGAGGTGCATGTACAATATCCTGGTGTAATTTAAATGAAAATGTTGATTAGCCCTAAAAGCTCCATTAGGTGGTCTAAACTGAATATGTAGCCATTTGCCATGTCCTCGACACCTGCTACTTAAAACAAGAGGACTGTTACCATGGGTTACCAAAAAGTATTTTGTATCAATGTTGAAATGAAGAAAAGATAAGAATTCATGTTTCTTAGAGGTGAATGTTACAAAACACACAAAACAGCTTTTAAAAGAGAGTTAAGGTACAAAAGTCCTGTGGCACAGAGCATCTTTGTTCAGCATAAAAGACTGTGAAATAAATATAAATAAATGTCAGTTCAAATGAGCACTTTGCTCCTGACATATGTTTTTTCACATTTCTTATTACAGTGTAGGAAACCACCCCACACCTGTGAGCTGTAAAATCTCCAGGTTGAGAAAGCTGTAGAATGTATACAAGGGAGTCAAACATACCTGCCTTCCAAAAGAAGTACATGTCATGGAACTGAACAGCTACTCTATTGAGTATCCTGATCTCCCACTGAAATGTGGAGATGCTCATCACCCCACAGGAGCTCACTTACACGTGGTCTTTAAAGTTTTTTATAGTGGACAGCTGTCACCCAATCTACAACAGTTCATCCATATTCAACAAGGCGTTTTTCTGGCATATGCTGACGTCCTCTTGACAGTTTAACATATGCTTCTGTGCTTTGTTGAACATGGCTGGACTGGAGCATTTTCCTTAATGCTTCACTGAACAGGTAGCTCTTGTTGAAAGCTGATTGCTTTGCTGGGCTGGAGTCTGAAAAGTGAGATATAAATGCTTTCAGATTTCCAGTATTGAGGTAAGTCTAACTCTGTGGTCATCAAAGGGTTTCCCAGACATACAACAGCAATTACGCTTCTGTGATTTAATTTTGATGGAGGTACTTTTTAAAATTATATGATAATTAGCCCAACACATCAAAATATGTGTTGTTCTTTAACTTCCAGCTTAATGCACTAGATTGAAAAAGATAATTTTACCATTTAACTTCCTTTTGCTTCTCAGTGAATTTATCCCAGAAAATGTGTTAACAATCTGAAAATTAATCCAAAAAAACAGTAACTGATGTTTCAGGTTTACTGGAAGCTGCATAACAACTATACTGATTTACACAAACATAGATCTTCAGGTCTTTTGGGAAGACACCAGAAACACATCTACCAATCCTTTAAATTTATCCTACAACATTTTGAAAACTGAGGCTGTTATTAAGACCCTCACTATTTTCACAATAGTTATTGTGGTTTCGCCCCAGCCAAGAGCTGAACACCACACAGCCACTCTCTCTGAATTGGAAAGGTGCAGGAGTGGAGGATGGGGGATGGCGCGGAGACGGTAAAGGAGAGGAAAGAAAACCAACAAAGAAAGACAAACCACACAGGTTGGGATGAGAACATCTTACTGGAACAGCAGAGAGAGAGAAGGAGATAAGAATAACAGGACTTTATAGCAAAGTCCTTATGGCAAAGCATATGAAACTGGTGATACAGAAACCACACACATGAGGCCATGCAGCTCAGGGCCATCCTGGAAATGGCCCATCCCCAAAACCACGCGTCCTGAAGCTATGTCTTCCTCTCCCACTGGTCTACCTTTACAATGAGCATGACATAATTGACATGGAACACTCTCTTTGGCCAGTTTGGGTCACCTGTCCTGGCTATGCCCACTCCCACCTTCCTGGGTGCTCCCTCCCACTCCACTCCCCCCCGCTTCTCATTAGCAAGGCAATATGAACAACTGAGAAGTCCTTGACTGCTTGGCAACATGTCAGGGTGGTATCAACACTGCTCTCATCCTAACTCCCAAACACAGCATTCGACCTTCACTGGCTGCCAGAAGGAAAATTAACTCTACTCTAGCTGAAACCAGGACAATAGTCCAATCACATAAGAGACAATTTGCTGCAGAAGGGGATGGATGGATTGTGGTTGGAATTTATATGATCCTAAATTGAGGTATTTAAGATATCATATCACAAATCAGTGCAATCGTGGGGACAATAGTAGCTTACCCCATGGCTGTCCTCTAAATTGTAACTTAAACTATGAAGTAATTAGCCTCTAACAGGCTTGCCACAAAGAAGACTAAGGATGACCTGACCTGTGTTAGAAAAATCATTGCCATCGGGTCAGAAGACTTAATCCTTCCCCTCTACTCAGCAGCAGTGAGGCCACATCTGGAGTGGTGTTTCCAGTGATAGGTTGTCCAGTGCAAGAGACATGTGGTCATACTTGACAGAGCCCAAACCCTTTTATAGAGATGCCTAACAGACTGGAGAATCTCTACTTTGAGGAAAGACTGAGAGAGCAGGGACTGTTTGGCCTAGAGAAGGCAGCTCACAGGGGATCTTATTAATGTGTATAAATACCCAAAAAGAGCCTGAAGAGAAGATGGAGCCAGTAGTGCTCAGTGACAAGGCCTGAGGCAACGGGCACAAAGTGAAACACTAGAGGTTCCTTCTGAATATCAGAAACATTTTTTTCAATGTGAAGGTGACTGAGCACTGGCACAAGGTGCCCAGGGAGCTGGTGAAGTCTCCATCCTTGGAGATATTCAAAAGATCTCTGGTCAGTGTCCTGGGCAAACAGCTCTAGGCATCCCTGCTTGAGCAGGAGGGTGGGCTAGATGACCTCCAGCAGTCCCTTCCAAACTCAACTAGTCTATGATTCTGTGATAACAAGGGTTTTTTTTTGCCTGACAGCATAATGAATAACAAAATTTCAAGGATGCTGTGAGTTTGGCGAGTATTCACAAGTCTCTGCAAAGCCAGAACCTCAGATCTGGTCTTTTTTTGATGATTGGATTTTTGGAAGAGTATTTCTCTTCTAGCAGTGCACTAGGTAAAATCTCTAACCTTTTTCTTACTTCAACATGTGACATTACTATATTAAAAGAGGAAAATAATTTTGTCCCAAATTATCAAACTAGCATCTCCTAAAAGTCTTAGAAACGTCCTCTGTGTATTAAGATACATGAAAAAGATGTATCAATGGGAAAGAACTGCCTAGGTGTAGGAGAAAAACATTTCACATGAAAATTCTCAAATAGCCTAGCTAAGCAGAGGTATTGTACTTAGTTCACTAAGCTAACTTTGAAATATATTAAAATAACCTTTATGAAAATTATATAAAAGGGATAAAAAGCAATGAAAATAAAAGGACATGTCTTTTTATCAAAAAGACTTTCACAGCCAGAGGGTACTAAAATACTTAGACTGTCCCAGCAATTACAACTTTTGCTTAGTGAAAGGAAAAATCAGAGTTCATCATTACAGCTTTGGTGCTTCTGTGGCAATACAATGAAGATGTTTAAATGCTAAACATTATATATATATTTATATATTTACTTAATCCTTAAAATTCAATACATTATTTAATAAGATTCGATCATGAGTATTGATTATAGAATAATTGAATTATAGAATCTCTTGAGTTGGAAAGGACCCATAAGGATCATGGAGTCCAACTCCTGGCTCCACACAGGACCAGCCCAGTTAGAGCATGCAACTGGGTGCATCATCCAGATGCTTCTTGACCTCAGTCAAGCTGGGTGAAGTGACCACTTCCCTGGGGAGCCTGTTCCAGTGCCCAGCCAACCTCTTACTAAAGAACCTGTTCCTAATATCCAACCTAAACCTTCCCTGTCTCAGCTTCATACCATTTCCTCTGATTCTATCCCTGGTCATCAAAGAGAGGAGATCAGCATCTTTCCCTTCGCTCCCCCTCATCAGAAAGTCACAGACAGCGATAAGGTCTCCCCTCAGCCTCCTCTTCTCCAGGCTGAACAAACCAAGGGACTTCAGCCTCTCCTCATAAAACCTCCCCTCCAGAGCCTTCACCACCCTTGTTGCCCTAACCGTTGGGTTTAGAAAGTATTACAGGCCAAGCAGAAACTTCTGCACTCAGTCANGCTTGGCAACATGTCAGGGTGGTATCAACACTGCTCTCATCCTAACTCCCAAACACAGCATTCGACCTTCACTGGCTGCCAGAAGGAAAATTAACTCTACTCTAGCTGAAACCAGGACAATAGTCCAATCACATAAGAGACAATTTGCTGCAGAAGGGGATGGATGGATTGTGGTTGGAATTTATATGATCCTAAATTGAGGTATTTAAGATATCATATCACAAATCAGTGCAATCGTGGGGACAATAGTAGCTTACCCCATGGCTGTCCTCTAAATTGTAACTTAAACTATGAAGTAATTAGCCTCTAACAGGCTTGCCACAAAGAAGACTAAGGATGACCTGACCTGTGTTAGAAAAATCATTGCCATCGGGTCAGAAGACTTAATCCTTCCCCTCTACTCAGCAGCAGTGAGGCCACATCTGGAGTGGTGTTTCCAGTGATAGGTTGTCCAGTGCAAGAGACATGTGGTCATACTTGACAGAGCCCAAACCCTTTTATAGAGATGCCTAACAGACTGGAGAATCTCTACTTTGAGGAAAGACTGAGAGAGCAGGGACTGTTTGGCCTAGAGAAGGCAGCTCACAGGGGATCTTATTAATGTGTATAAATACCCAAAAAGAGCCTGAAGAGAAGATGGAGCCAGTAGTGCTCAGTGACAAGGCCTGAGGCAACGGGCACAAAGTGAAACACAAGATGTTCCCTCAGAATATCAGAAACATTTTTTTCAATGTGAAGGTGACTGAGCACTGGCACAAGGTGCCCAGGGAGCTGGTGAAGTCTCCATCCTTGGAGATATTCAAAAGATCTCTGGTCAGTGTCCTGGGCAAACAGCTCTAGGCATCCCTGCTTGAGCAGGAGGGTGGGCTAGATGACCTCCAGCAGTCCCTTCCAAACTCAACTAGTCTATGATTCTGTGATAACAAGGGTTTTTTTTTGCCTGACAGCATAATGAATAACAAAATTTCAAGGATGCTGTGAGTTTGGCGAGTATTCACAAGTCTCTGCAAAGCCAGAACCTCAGATCTGGTCTTTTTTTGATGATTGGATTTTTGGAAGAGTATTTCTCTTCTAGCAGTGCACTAGGTAAAATCTCTAACCTTTTTCTTACTTCAACATGTGACATTACTATATTAAAAGAGGAAAATAATTTTGTCCCAAATTATCAAACTAGCATCTCCTAAAAGTCTTAGAAACGTCCTCTGTGTATTAAGATACATGAAAAAGATGTATCAATGGGAAAGAACTGCCTAGGTGTAGGAGAAAAACATTTCACATGAAAATTCTCAAATAGCCTAGCTAAGCAGAGGTATTGTACTTAGTTCACTAAGCTAACTTTGAAATATATTAAAATAACCTTTATGAAAATTATATAAAAGGGATAAAAAGCAATGAAAATAAAAGGACATGTCTTTTTATCAAAAAGACTTTCACAGCCAGAGGGTACTAAAATACTTAGACTGTCCCAGCAATTACAACTTTTGCTTAGTGAAAGGAAAAATCAGAGTTCATCATTACAGCTTTGGTGCTTCTGTGGCAATACAATGAAGATGTTTAAATGCTAAACATTATATATATATTTATATATTTACTTAATCCTTAAAATTCAATACATTATTTAATAAGATTCGATCATGAGTATTGATTATAGAATAATTGAATTATAGAATCTCTTGAGTTGGAAAGGACCCATAAGGATCATGGAGTCCAACTCCTGGCTCCACACAGGACCAGCCCAGTTAGAGCATGCAACTGGGTGCATCATCCAGATGCTTCTTGACCTCAGTCAAGCTGGGTGAAGTGACCACTTCCCTGGGGAGCCTGTTCCAGTGCCCAGCCAACCTCTTACTAAAGAACCTGTTCCTAATATCCAACCTAAACCTTCCCTGTCTCAGCTTCATACCATTTCCTCTGATTCTATCCCTGGTCATCAAAGAGAGGAGATCAGCATCTTTCCCTTCGCTCCCCCTCATCAGAAAGTCACAGACAGCGATAAGGTCTCCCCTCAGCCTCCTCTTCTCCAGGCTGAACAAACCAAGGGACTTCAGCCTCTCCTCATAAAACCTCCCCTCCAGAGCCTTCACCACCCTTGTTGCCCTAACCGTTGGGTTTAGAAAGTATTACAGGCCAAGCAGAAACTTCTGCACTCAGTCACGTCATTGCAAAATTTTAAAAAGCGTATGTCTTTTGTGACATGTCTTTTACGATGAACAAGACAGCAGTTAAAGTTAATAAATTCTTTTTTTTTTTAATTTGTTAAATTGATATAAGTGTCTCTACTAATCTCAAGTGGAGGAATTGACGAGGACTGGGTCAGGGATCAGTTGGGCCGTCTGGACTTCCATAAATCCATCGGTCCGGATGGGATGCACCCAAGGGTGTTGAGGTAGCTGTCAGGAGTCATAGCTAGGCCACTGTCCATCATCTTTCAGAAATCCTGAGAAATGGGAGAGGTGCCTGAGGACTGGAGAAAGGCAAATGTCACTCCGGTCTTTAACAAGGGCAAGAAGGAGGACCCGGGTAACTACAGACCGGTCAGCCTCACTTCCATCCCAGGAAAGGTTATGGAACAACTTATCCTTGGTTCTGTCTCCAGGCACATCAAGGATAAGATTGCTGTTAGGCGTAGTCAGCATGGTTTTACCAAGGGGAGGTCATGTCTGACTAATCTAATAGCCTTTTACGAGGATATAACCAGGTGGATGGATGATGGTAGGGCAGTGGATGTGTTTTTTCTGGATCTCAGTCAGACATTTGACACTGTCTCCCACAGCATACTGGTGGGCAAACTGAGGAAGAGTGGCCTGGAGGGTAGCGCAGTGAGGTGGATTAGAGAGCTGGTTGAAAAGAAGAAGCCAGAGAGATGTCATTAATGGGGCAGAGTCTGGCTGGAGGCCTGTAACTAGTGGAGTCCCTCAAGGGTCATCAATATATTCATTCATGACCTGGACAAGGCAATAGATTTCACAGTCAGCAAGTCTGCTGATGATACAAAACTGGGAGGAGTGGCTGACACACCAGAAGTTTGTGCCATCATTCAAGAAGATTTAGACAGGCTGGAGAGCTGGGCATGGAGAAATTTAATGAAATTTAATGAGGACAAGTGTAGGGTATTGCATCTGGGGAGAAACAACCCCAGGTACCAGTATAGGTTAAGGACTGGCCTGTTGGAGAGTAGTGCAGGTGAGAGGGACCTGGGGGTCCTGGTAGACAGTAGGATGACCATGAGCCAGCAATGTGTCCTTGTGGCCAGGAAGGCCAATGACATTCTGGGGTGTATTAGAAGGGGTGTGGCTAGTAGGTCAAGAGAGGTCCTTCTCCCCCTCTACTCTGCCCTGGTGAGACCTCATCTGGAGTACTGCGTCCAGTTCTGGGCCCCTCAGTTCCAGAAGGACATAGAACTCCATGGAGAAGAGGAGACTGAGGGGTGATCTCAGTAATGTTTATAAATATATAAAGGGTGAGTGTCAGGAGGATGGATCCAGGCTCTTCTCGGTTTTGGTCAGTGATAGGACGAAGGGAAATAGTTCCAAACTGAAACATAGAAAGTTCCATCTTAATATAGGAGGAACTTTTTCACCATGAGGGTGACAGAGCACTGGAACAGGCTGGCCAGGGAGGTTGTGGAGTGTCCTTCTCTGGAGACATTCAAGACCAATCTGGACATGTTCCTGTGTGGAGGTTGGACTAGATGTTCTTTCAAGGCCTCTTCCAACTTTTAAAATTCTATGATTGTGTGACTCTGTAATTAAAGGATTTTTTGTCCCCTTGATGTCACTAACTATATTGAGCTGCTCGCAAATCAATGTGTCATTATTTTTTTTCCCAAACCCACATCATGACCACAGGATCCTTAAGAAGATATAGAGTCTATACAAAACTTACAAATGATCTGAAATAATCAAGTTGTATTTACCTACCATTACTTTAAACTTCTTTTTTATTATTATTTCACTACTGGACAAACTATAAGGATGTATACTGTAAATTGCTGTGACTTGTTTTGTGCAGCTATGTGGTGATAGCATAACTTATTTTCATAGCATCCACGTTCATGCAGAATAATGATACCTCAAGGAAAGAGGAAAACGAACATTATTTTAGTAAAGAGAGGCTTAAGGAAGATATTTCTAACTGCTGAAATAATGAAACAATAGTGGGAAAAAATATACTTAATGGGGAATTTTCCAAAACATGTTAGACAAATACCTATCATAGGTGACCACAGAAAAAACATAGGAAGTTAATGTAATAGATTATCTCCTGGAAGTTCTTCTGGCTTTCTTGTCCCGGGGAGTGTTTTATTCCTGGGTTGGTAATTCACTTAAGAAAACTATACGTGAAATGCAGAAAATATTATTTAGACTTTCCAAATTCAGTGCTTTCTAACAAATACTGAACTCCAGGTTTGCACAGAAAGTACCTTTAAGAGTTTTAGTCTTTACAGGAAACAGTTTCCAGCTACTTTGCGGCAACTTTCCATAGACTGGCTGAAAGAAAGTTAAATTTACTTGACAGTTTACTGCAAACTATCATAAAAAATTATTAATTTTAAGCCTCATAATAACTCAGTGCACTCTGAAACAATGAAGCCACAGTACTGAATAGAAACTTTCAAAATAGAATGGGAAAATTATATTTAAAGATGTTTTTAAAAGATATCCAGATAACAAAGCAAAAAATAAAATTATTTTTTTAAAATGTTCTTCACTATTAGAGATTTTCCACATGACTAGGTAGCTATTATTGAACTAATAAAATAATACTGTTATTGAGAAAGATTGTAAGAGTTTTATCTGTGTGTAAAATGTTAAATCTGTAAAATTACTTAACAATTAGGGATGGGAAGATCCCCACACTGTTTTTTGCATGTTACATTCACTAGTATGTGAACAGTGTGGACATGCACACAAGCTGAGGGATTCAAATTAGTTCAGCTTTCCTTTGTTTCTCTGGGTGAAAAGGGGAAATTCTCTATTAAAAAAAAACAAACAACCAACCAACCAAAAAAACCACACAAGTAAAAACTAACCAAAACCAACAACAAAACCCCACAACAAAACACTATCCATTTTATGCAAGCTTTTAATCAGAGCCAGAGCCTTCATCACTGTGCTAAATCTAAAATTTGAGGTTAGTGGTAGCCCAAATGATTTAGAGAGGTTGCTTCCAAGCAAAACCTTATCTCTATAACTGTCAAAATTCAGTTCCATATTTAAAAAACCTTCCCAGCCCTTTCTCTTGGTTATTGAAGTTAAAGAAAACATCTCTATAGTTTCAGCAATGGATTCTAGAGATCCATAGAGAATGGCAATTTTATTTGCTTGCTAAGTTGATCAGTGAGAATACAGACACTGAGTCCTCTAGAGATGCTTGGCAGTAATAATCAGGAAAGAGTAGAAGTGGCTACACACTGAGAACTAGAAAAATAGTAGGTTTGAATGGGAGACAGACAGGGTACAATTGGGATGCTGGCTGTTAGGCAGATAAAAAATAAAAAAGGTAAATATGGTTTTGCATGGGTAGAGTCCACAGTCCAATCAATCAGCCTTTGAACAATCTCAGATCTGAGTGAACATGAAATTAATAGTGTTGACAAATTTCTTAGAAGGTTATTTTGTGCATTATTTTCTTATTTTATTATACTGTTGCTTAGGACCCTGTTTCAGTTTTCTGAGGGAAGTTCTCTGCATGTTGCATTTCTTTGTATTTATTTTCAATGTCACAGTTCAAACTTGTCAAGTGTACCTTTAGTTTTGACAGGCTTGGGTTGTGCTGCTGACACCAATGATGACACCAATAATGCTTTAGGGATAAGGATTGAGAAACAAAGATTGTATTCTTAGGAGATTTTTCTATTAAATACACTGGTTTGTGTGAGTAGTGATTAATTAATATGCAGATGTGTTTTATGGATAAAAATATTCTGAAAAAATGAGATAACCACAGTGTCCCATGATTTATAATGGCTGCAAGCTACAACCCTTTCAGAATTGAGTTGCTAATGTAGTAATAAGCCCAATTACTACTTTCTATGCAGGTGGGAGCCTCTAGTATAACAAATTTGTCATTTCCCTTTTTTTCTAGTAAGACTATACTCCCTTATACTAGTCTCAAGGAAGGTGACTCCAATTTACTAAAGGCTTTGGCATCACACCTTGAAAACTAGGAACAAATCAATGCACAGAATATTAACCTGTCACAATGCAGAAATGTGTTTTCTTGCACTGTCTTCTAAAGAGAGTTTTTATCGGTAGTCTCTCTCCATCTGTGAACTATAAGTCAAATTCAACTGAAAAATGGCACACTCAGAGGTGTGAAAATTTCCTGTGAAATGTAGAAAAAGGGCCAACTGGTAGCCATTAGGTTGTCAGAACTCAGAGAGAACTATTGTCCCTTTATGAGAGAGCAAGGCAACTCTGCAGAGATAAATCTGTGCTGGGAACACTGGCAAATCTGGTGGGTGGCATAGAGTGTTCACGGGAAAAAGAAGGTATTTTGAGCTCTAGTATCTTTGAAAGAAGCAGCTGTGCTCCGATAAAGCATGTCTTCCTGCAGAGTAGATAAAACTCTTGATAAGGAATGTTGAGAATGTTGTACGACACACAGCAAGACTAGAGATGGTTTGTTACAGTTTCTGTAAAAGGAACTGAATTTGTGTGCCTCCACCATGCTGCCTTGTTTCTCCCTCCAACATGAGAAATCATTATGTTCCTTCTGATAAACAAGGAAAGAAAGTATTTGGGGGTAGAGGTGGGAGTGGGGATGGAGGAAAGTAAAGAACCAGTGAGGTTAAGGCTGGTAGTGCTCTCTAAATATCAAGGGAACATTGCAAAGTAGCTAATTAAAGTCTTTCTAGCTATGATATCATGCAAAAATCTACATATTCCTCTTAAAGTTATTACCTAATAAGAGGCCTATGAATTAGTTCTGGAAAAATCTTTAGGCAACAGTTGTAAAGATAGTTTGAGCATACCCTCAGTGAGTTTGCCAGTGACATTTTGCTGTGTGGTGCTGTCAATGTGCTGAGGGAAGGGATGCCATCCAGGGGGACCTTGACAGGCATTTAGAGATGGGCCTGTGAGAACCTTATGAAGTTCAACAAGAGCAAGTCCTGTACATGAGTCAGGGTCATTCCAAGCACAGACACAGGCTAGGTAGAGAATGGATTGAGGGCAGTCCTGAAAAGAAGGACATCATCATCGTCATCGTCAACATCATCATCATCATCATCATCATCATCATCATCATCATCATCATCATCATCATCGTCATCATCATCATCATCATCATCATCATCATCATCATCATCATCATCATCTATTAAATCCACATGCAGATTCAATAGTCACTTGTATGTTTATGAATACAATGGAGAAATGCACTATTGCAGTTTAGAAGTACGAATGTCCTTTCCACAGACACCAGAGAGTCACGAAACACACTACTGCCAACACATCCCTGTCACGACATGCCGTATCATGATCCGCAACACAGCCACAAAACTCACTATTACTACCCATAGGGAAGTCACAAGATTCAGTATGACAACACTAAATACCAAACGTATACTAGTCCATCACCCGAGACTACAAGCTTAAAAACATCTCAGCTGTTCACTCACCCCTCTCCAGGTCAGGGCTCTCAAGGCATTCCCTCAGCAGCAGCCTGGCCAAGGGGAAGGGTCTCCTCTCAGAGCTGGAGACGCTTCTCCCCATTCTCAGCCCAAATCCAAGGGGTTTATTTGGTTTATTTCTTTAATCTACGTGACAGTGGGCTGGCCTTTTTTTCCAAGGCTGAGTAGCTTTTACAACCCCCGTGAGCAGCTTGGTGGGCCAGACATTACCGAAACCTGTTTGTGGAGCTCAGAGCCAGACAATCCTTAGAGAGGTTCCTTCAGCTCAAAACCATTCAATGATTCTGTGAAGCTATAACCTATATTTTCCATGTGGAGCTATATGGTGAAGTTACCAAACATCCCAGTATACATAACGACAAAATGACAAGGAGGCTAAAAGCACAATTTCTTGGTTCATGAACTATGGAAATAACATTTTAATGCCCTGTCAGGTAAAAATGTGGAATTCACGATACACATAGCTTTGTCACTGGTTGCCTAAAGCATATATGAACTATACACTAATTGTGAAGCTGTTTAAACATATAGTTGTGTTTTCTAGAGTGCTATAAAAGACATAATTTATTTCATTGGTCCGTATTACAATAATATTCACATATACACCTAGTATGGAAATAAATCCATAACAACAAAAGGTAGTGAATGTTATAGTTTCAGTAGTTTAATTTTATTCTTTCAGGAGTTAAGCAAAACATCTTATAAATTTCTGCAATAATTAAAGTATCTGTATAATAAATGGAAGAATATAAGGTGGCTACTTAGGAGTTGTGAAAATTATCACTTGCACTTGAAAAGGTACCCAGAACATAGTGATGTTAATAAGTGTCTTTCCACTTCAGCAGGATGAATTACTCCTCTCCATTTGTCTTGGAGCATGTAAGTGTGATGTAAGGGTTTTACTCTTAGCTTTGTCCAATCATTTTGATAATAATGGAGCAACTATATAATTCTTCTATTTTGATCTTGGATACTTTTTTTGTGCTGATGAAAACGAGTTCTTGCAATAGGCTTCAGAGAAGTAACAATTTTTAAAAAATATAATTTTCAGGAAATAACTGATTAAGTGGACAAAGGATCCTTTCCCTTGTAGCTGGAAGTGGTGCCAACAACTTATCATATGAAATTATATCCACTATATAACATCTAACCTGGTTGGTTGAATTCTAATATAATAAGAGGAATATGTTAGAAATGGCACATAAAAATCTGTGGACTGTGTAACTATTCTGTCAAGGCAACAGAAAGTCTTTTGAAATCTAAGGTGACAGAAGTTAGATACAATGAAGATTTATATTCATAAAGGATTCTTAGGGAAAATGGACAACCGGAATGGATTGGTATATCCTGTCAGGGTAAAGTAGACTAAGCAGATGTTGTTTTGACTTTTCCAGTGATTCTTCGAATTAACGAATTAGTTTCTTTACTTTTGCTGTCATTTTAGGTAATGACTGAGAAAGTCACGTACAATACAACACTAAATTACTGTCATGGATCGCTTGCATCATCTACTTGTTCTATAGGAAGTGAAAATATGTTTGAAATTATATGGACAAGAGGAAATAGCAGAAGAGGAGGACTGGATTTCTGCTGAAACACTGTAGCATATGGTTAATATAAAACATTTCATATTTCTATTAGATGTAGAATATCTCAATTAGATGTAAATTTTTAAAAAATATAATATTTAAATGTACATTTATGAAACTACTGGTGCTTTAATATAAGCGTTATACAGAAAATATACCTTGTAGCTAAAACAGTTATGATACATACATACGAGAGAAACCCAGCCTCTATGTTTCCATGTATTTAAAGTCAGAACAGTGAGATCTCTGGAAATTTTGCTGACAGATACAGAAAACAGGTTAAAACCATGTATTTTATCCAAATGTTAACCTATTAAAAGTGCATTTTAATGTATTCAGTAATATATGCACCAGACAGCAGTAGGAAGTAGTTAATGTAAAAAACAACATTCTATCAGCTGCAAATGATGGTGCATAAAGTTCACTTAATCCTTTTTTATACACTTACTACATATCAAATATTTCTAACAAGTTCCAGAGTAGATTTGGAACCAGTCAAGAAGCCAAATTCCTGATTTAGGTATGTTTTAATGAATAACCAGTAGAAGCTTTTAAATATTTTCTTAGAGAGAAGCAGAACCATATACAGAGATAAAATATTTCATGTCATATTCCTTACAATGCATAGACTTACCTTCACCAAGATATATTATTTTACTTACCACAAAAGCTTAAAAAACAATAGTATTTAATTTGTTGTTGTAGTACAACAGTTAATATTAAATGACAACAGTCTGGCATAGATGTTTGTGCATCAGAGAAGACTGAGGGGTGACTGCAATAATGTCTATAAATATGTAAAGGGTTAGTGTCATAGAATAGAATCATGGAATCATAGAATGATTAGGGATGGAAGGGACCTTAATCACCATCAATTCCACCCCCCTGCCATGGACAGGGACACCTCTCACCAAATCAGGCTGCTCAAGTCCCCATCCAACCTGGCTCTGAACACCTCCAGGGAGGCAGCATACACCACTTCACTGGTGACCAGTGAGGAGACAAGGGGCAATGGGTCCAAGCTGGAGCACAGGACATTCCATCTGAATGTAAAGAAAAACCTTTTCACTGTGAGGGTNTTAAGATTCTGTCATTTCTTTGAGAAGAACTAAGAAAAAAGGAAGCCCGTTTCTCCAGTTCTATCACCTCCTTCTCCAATTTCTTCAGCACTGAAAGGAAGGGGAAAAAATAATCCTACCACTGTCCTGGAATTTTCATATCCTACTGGATTGGCATAAACATGTCTAAAAAAGCTCTGATGAGATGGCAGTCTGGGACAGGGACATCTACAGTCTATGATCTCCTGTTCACATCTTAAACACCATACTGCATACAACAAACACCAAATCTGTACCTTCAAATTAAGTGCAGACAATGACAAACTTTTATTTGATCATTTATTAAGGATCTTTTCTGTAAGGGTTCTTCCTCACATGACATTTCACAGGTTCAGATAACATATTTTCATAGTCAGTCTCATTTATAAGGTTTCAGCCTGCAATGTAGAAGATATTTGCTTTTTCTCATTATTTTGAGTATTGCGATTTTTTATTGAAATACTAGATTTTTTTTCAGGCAGAGTTCTATGCTTTAAACAGGCTTTGATTAAGGGTTATTACACTTAATTTCTTCTCAACGGTGAGATTCAGCATGTCTTTACTCATGAAACAAGGAAATGAGTCACCCTAGTTACATCAGCACTATTCTGCTGCTATTTAGCCAGCATACATACAGATCCTCAGAAGTTGTACAAATTACAACAACTAAGGATTTTCAGTAGTTATTAAAATCAGATTCTTAATTTTAGTACAAGTCACAAGGATTTAGCATCTTACAGCTTTGGACATGAAATAAAGCATCTTAATTATCTTAGCTGTTTCACACATAAAATGATTTACATGTCACCTCCTACCCATCAATCTGGGGATTCCTTGCACTTAATTAAATTTCCAGAAATACAACACATCATACATGATGTACATTATTACTTTCATAAACAGGTGTTTTTTCCTGTATAAACAGTATCCCATTTTGTACATGTAAAAGTTGTAAATTAAGGGATTGTGCATTTCTGAAGTTTTAGATAGTATCTTCCTCATGTGTTTATTTTTTTTTAATGTAGGGTGATTTTTGTCTTGGGGCTTTTTTTTTGTTTGTTTGGGTTTGTTTTTTTTTTTTTTTACAAGATTTGTGATTGTACAAACAATTTCCGTGTGAACTTAATGAAGAAAATCAGGATTTTGGAGGGTGGCAGTTTAAGAGAAAACCAAACATTCTGAGGGAAGCTGTTGCAATGTCTCAGGGAGTGAGAATGAGAGATATCATAGGCTGGAAAGCACAGGCCTCAGTAGAACTGAAGAAAACCCCTCAAAAACCCCAACATACAAAATACAATACTAGCATTTCTGAAGACACAAAACCCTATTCTCCTTCCAGTAAGAAGTAAAAGATTTTCCACAGAAAGCAAAAACTATTTTTACTTATAACCCTTTCTCCTTAAAATATTAAAGTATACACACTCTCAAAGACCAAAACTGAAAACCACTTCTGAAAGGGATTGTGTAAGTGTTGTAGTAGAGTGTGATATTCTGCAGCCACCAGTGCAGGATTATGGAATGCATAGGTCTGCATTTTCACTTCTAGGAAATTTCAATAGGCAGTAAGATGTTCAAGATGTTCTGAAGTTGCTTTGGCACACAGCGCCATAGGGCTAACTAATGTTAGCCGTATAGTTTATATAGTTATACTAGATTTTTTAAATATCCAGTCATGGGGACAACTCAAAAGAACAGGCAGGTTGTTCCCTCAGCATCGAGAAGAGAAGGTTAGAGTTTCTAAAATGCTATTCGAAGATGAAGCTTTTTGATCTGTAGGCTCATAAATGCAATTAAATTAAATTAAAAAAATAAAAGCTAAAATATTTATGTTAAGTGTCATAAAATTAAAGGGATTAGCTCTCTGTAGAAGGTTGCCTTACAGATATGCATAATATCTGGAATTTTGTAAATAATACTAATAATAAGAATCAGCCCAAGAGATGCTTTTGAGAGATGTTTTGACCTGTGCAATATATATAAAACTTAGTTATAACCAGGCTTTCAAGGAAGATACTATCTGCAATATCTGTCATTTTTCTGAAACAAAACTCAGGTCCTGACTTTAAAATCTGCTAATTTTGCATTTTGTTTAAAGACCTAAATGTGAAAACTACCAAAATTATGAGCTCCTGGTCCCACTGATATAACAGACTTCCTCTTTTTTTAAGAAATAACATACATTATAAACAATTATTACTGTACGGGCTGCAATCACTGTCTAGATCTGTACAGCCCAGAAAGCATGATCTGCTGGTATTCCTTCCCTGACACCTCCTGGCAGTGCAAAAATTTAGTGTGAGACATGACAATGACATGATTCTGGTCCCGTAGCAAGTTAGTGAGCACTTGTACCTCAAAATGCTGACATTATCAGATAATCACTTAGAAAATGAGCTGCTTTTATTTTTTTAATTTTTTATTTTTTACAATCCTAATCAAGACTATCTGTCCTGGTGATATTTAATACTGAGATTTAAAAATTGTTCATGCTATGAAATAATTAGAAAGAAAAAGATGATTTACTGTACATTAGCCACCATTACTTCTGCCTCCCATGTCCAACTACCAGTTCTAGGTCGTGTGGAGGATCATGTGGAGGAACAAAACAGCAGAGATACGTGAGATGAACTGACCATAACACTCATTCCGTGTTCACTGTGATACTTTGGGGGAGGAGTTAGAAGATTTGAGAGTGAAGTTGCGCCCAGGAACCGGCGAGGTGTGCTGGTTTTGACTCAGAATTCATTTTTGTCATAGAAGCTAACATGGGACTACATTTGGGGCTTGTCTTGAAAACAGTGTTGATAACAGGTTTTTGTTGCTGCTGAGTGGTGCTTGCACAGAGCCAAAGGCTTTTTTGATTCTTACCCCACCCCGCCAGTGAGAAAGCTGGGGGTGCACAAGGGGTTGAGAGGGGACACAGCCAGGACATCCAACCCAAACTGACAATATGATGATATGCTTAGCAATAAAATGTGAGGAAAAGAAGGAAGTGGGAGGGTGGGGGTGTGGCGGGGTGTGTGTGTGTATTGCTGGGGATATGCTCAGAGTGACCTTCCCAAGTCACTGTTACACGTGATGAAGCCTTGCCTTCCTGGAAAGGGCTGAACACCTGCCTGTGATGGGAATTAATTCCTGTCTTTTCTCTACTTGAGCATGTAAATTTCTATTTAACTATTAAATTTATCTCAAACATCAGTTTTCTTACTTTTTCTCTTCAGATTCTTCTCCCTAACCCCCCGGGGGGGGGGGGGGGGAGACTGAGCAGTCGTGTGGGGCTAGATGAGGCTAAACTACACCATGAGGGGTAATGGAAGGTGGTTTAAAATCCATTCTTATTTCTCATTAGTCTTGTCTTTAACTGACAATAAATTGATTTCCTTAACTGAAGTCTGTTTTACATGTGGTAGCAATTGGTAAGTGTTCTGTTTTAATCTCAACACACAAATTTTGTACTTGTCTCCTCCTTCCATGTTGAGAAGGGAAGTGTTTTGGTTTGGGTTTTTTTTGTTTGTTTGCTTGTTTGTTTTTTTTCCATTGCACAACATTAACTCGGAAGATAATTGCTTTTACTGTTCTTTTTTTAATTATTATTTATTTTTAAAATTCACATTATCATTTATATGTTATCACCATTCCACAGCCCAATGTATCTGTTAAACTATTCTTTTCTTGAACTTTTAAAAATAATGTTTTAGGCATCTAGGTTAATATAACTAGAGCAGACAGAAAATTAAAAATGCTAAGTAAAAAGAAAATGTCTAGGTAGGTTTATCTTGGTTAGGAGAATAGAAACTTAAATGAAAGGTCCATGTTAAGGTGACATCAAAGAAAGTGCCTCCTCTTTTGACAGGTGCAACTGCTATCAACCCCCTTTGTTGATAATATCAGGAACTGCTTTAGTTCCAGACTTTAATGTTATCAGATAATTTCACTGCCTTCTCTACGTTCCCTAAGCTGTTTTAAGGTTGACTTTTTTTAGCTCTCATCTCTCCAACTCACATTTCATCATAAATACCTTTGCTATCTATAAATGTGAGTATGAAATTTTCAAGAAATATTGTTCAGTATTGAAATAATGAAAAATTTGAAAGTTTCTGATAGCCTTGTTGATATGATTCATTGAAATTCCATTTGATACCAAATGAATAATAAAAAAAACCTAACAGACATCTAAACAAAATACAACATTTCTGCTTTCCAAAGCAGGATCTTACTGAGGAATTTATACCTACACAGCTTATTTTCTGAAACTCTACTAAAATGCTTAATCCATGAAATAAACTTCGGAAAAGTTGTGTTTTCCTTGCTTCATGTTGTTCTGAAGCACAGGCCAAACTATCCATTAGAAAATGTAAACTTTGCATAAAAATATAATTCCTGGGTGGGCAGTTCTGTTTGAAGTTATCTCATGTATCTGACAAAATAGAAGTTAATACCACCCTTTTTCAATAATCAGAGTGAATTTTTAATAGCTATATGAATGTATATTTTTATGTAGCATTTTAAGTAATATGATAGGATAATTTTTTTAAGAAATAAGACATTGCTGTTCACATAAACCATAACTGACTAGATTCATAGCAAGATTTTAAAGAGATTTCTTGAGACAATGTCAGGAGTTTGCTATAGACAACGAGTGTTGGATTTTCTTATTAATATGACATAATCAGTGGAATAAGTAGTGCTAAAAATTGTACTGAGAGTCTAAGTTCTTACAGAAAGAATATAATATTTTCATTACTGATACTGAGGAGGAAAGTAAAAACTTCTAGATTTCTCTAACAGTCAAACAAGAAAGAGTTTAGACTTTGTTTTATAAATAGTGGAGAGAAAATCCTCAACAAAAATAATCCTGGAGCAGAAGATAACAGAGATTTCACTGCAGTTACATAAAAAGCTAAACAACAATAATAATGACAAAAAAAAAAAAAACAAACCAAAACCAAAACCTTTGGTTTAAAATCAATATTGGCTTGATTTCATTTATAATATCTCAGAGATATTGGAGAGGAGAGGAGGCAAGAGACAGGAGACAAGAAGCAAACAAGAAATAAGAAACAAGACAAAAGAGAGGAGAGTTCCCTTTTAAACCCCCAAAATGCTCTGTTACTATGCAGGCTAGCTGCTCAGAGCAGTTGAGATGACCCTATTGCTAATGTTAGCTTCACAGGTCAGACTCAAAATTCACACTGCTGTGTAGGATGTTTTTGGCTTTCCCAGCTTTTATGACAACCCATTTAAGAGCAAATGCCTGTGGGACTAAAACAGTAGCTATTTCCTCTGTACAATGCTCACTACTCCAAGCTGTATACACATCACTCTTTATCCTTTTCCCTACTCTTTCCTTTTTTTATCTTTAGACTGTTCTATGCCTCTCATTAGGATCTGTGTTTAATGCCCTAGGAAAGGCTTATGCATTTATAAGGAGCAGATAATAGATGCATGCACTTCAGTGTTTGCCATCTTGGCTTCCCTTTAATGTAATTCATTATTCTGCAAATATACGGTACATAGTGCTGCCAAGTTAATTTGTATAATAATAATGAGCTATTAATTAACATCCAAGAACACATGTTTCTTCCAAGAATTTGTGTTAATAAAGTAATTAATGAAATTCAAAATTCCGTTCTACACAGGAAGTCTGACTCTGATATTTGGAACATTGCAATCATTTTCCCTGTAATGTGATCAATAAACTCTGTCATGGATCTGCTAAGATGGGGGTAATAGTAGTATATGGATAGACACAGCCATGCAGAACTCTGTATGAGGGGTTGGAGGGACCTCACTAGATCTCAGCACAGTTACATTACTTTTTTGGATTATATCGGAGAACTTATTCAAAAGATATTTTCAGCAATCAAAATGAGACTAGCATAAAATTCCCTACTTGGAATGGAAAGCTTTCCATTTTTTCCTCATCTAAACAAAACCTTACCACTCCTAGCAGTTCACTTTGCTGCTCCTTAGAACACTGGGAAAACTGGCTCGTGGTGGTGGAATAATCAAGGGTTACAAGTAGCACTTGCTATGCTTAACCTGATCCAAACCTCAACAGTCTCAATGGCAGCACTTGCTTTTCTACTAGTGATGGTCTGAATAGAAAGGAGCTACTTGTGGTTTAATGCAAGTATAATGACAAATTATGCTCAAAATCTGTGAAGAGTCCATGAAGCTTATACAAAACTTGGGTATAATTTCACAGAGAATTCCATTAAATTCAGTGGAGACAGGGACTGAACTTTGTTGTGGAAAGCCATGGAAAGTTTTGTTATATTTGCACTTTGCAGTATATTTTTGCATATTATTTTAAAAGACAAATAAATTTATATTCTAGTACTCTACAAAGTACCAGAACAGAGCTGCATGCATTTATTGTATATTTAGCAACCAATACTCCACAAATGAATCATAATATATCGTATGAGTTGTACCTATAAAAAATAAATCAGTCCTCACCATAGTTTTTAATAAAATAAATCAGTTTTTATTTAGGCACAGAGGATTTTTTAAGCATGTGAAATTCTGAGAAAAATTAGAAGAGATTAAAACATCCATATGGCACTTCTAACAATTTTTTCTTTTGGTAAAATAGATTCTCAGTATTGTAGCAATTCGGGATACACAAAATGTTTACCAACTTTTCTTTAAATGTCCTTATTAGTTGTGCTTTTAGGCTCATCATGAGCCATCAGAATAGTTTCTTCTCCAGTTATTTATAGGATATATATATATATATATATATATAATATCCATATTTTACTATAAGGATATTTGTATAAAATGTATTCTTTAAAAAACCTTAAGTGAAGTTATGTATAGAAGTATAGATTCAGATGGAACATGATCTTTAAGGTTCCTTCCAGTCCTAATCATTCTATGATTCTATGATTCTATGATTCTATGATTCTATGATTCTATTCCTTCGCCATCCATCTTGCTTAAGGTATTTTTTTTTCAAATTTAAGACTCATATCTTTCTGAAAAGTAAAAAATTACATAATATGATTTTTGACTTGATGTGATAAGAAACAGCCCTAAATAAACAAGCAAAAAGAAAACAAATGTTAATGCAAGTTTAAGCTCATGTTAGAGGTGTGGCAAACTGAAGATGCAACCAACACATCACTGTCTGTGTGAATGATTCACAATGACAAGGGAAGTGCAGACCTTTTTGTTCCTGAGAGGTGTTTGACTCTATTAAATACTCCTAGCTTCCATTGAAAGGAGGAGACTATGTCCATTCCAGAGCTCTTCTGAATAATGATCAGAGGAACATTATACATTGCATAATATGCAAGATATATTTCCTTCATATTTTGTCTGGTGTTTGCCTTTGCCTTGTAGGTAGAAATGTTCATGAAGCCCTTTCCTTCAAACAGTGTATAGGCACAGATGTTGCAGAAGTGGCTGTAGAGATGAACCAAGACTTACACATGAAAAGGAATGACCAGACAGAGAAAAGCAGTGACGGGAAGTGTTGTCTGTGAGTGTTGGTAGTGCTGGAGGGCTCCGGTGGTTCATCTTACTGATATGAATACACTGACTATTTTATTTCCCTGAAGTATCTAGGAGTTCTGTCCATGTGTAAGATGCTGTAAAACATGAAACAAAAACTCAAAGCATTTTTTAGTTGAGAGAAAGGAGATATTGTCAAGAAAATGATGTTTGTCAAGAAAATGGTGTTTGAGAGCATGTCAGAGAGAGAGAGAAAGCAGCTCTGTGGGTGTTTTCACTAAAATCAGTTGTTGCACAACATGAACACACAAAATCATGACAAAAATATTTCTTAGGAATATCACACTTAAAAGTGTGGTGACCGCTGAAGAGGATTGAGAAGGCAGACAAAACCTGCATATCTGCCTTCAGTCCTCCAAAGTCAACAAAGTAAGAATCATTTCCAATTCTCATCTTTTAACCACTGGTTTAATCTATGTTATCTAAAGACCCCACGTGAACTCTGTTTGAATCATGTTATGATGCTTGATATGTTAATCCTGCGTTTATTTTTAATTTAACTAATGAGGGTTGATTGTTATTAAAAAGAGCAATGTTAGTTTGCACAAGGTATTATTTTTTACCTTTTGTATCCAGGTCAGTGGTTTTCAATTTTTATGTTTATTTTCTATTTGTCATCTTCCCCTTTCTGTTTGAAATATCATGTATAATGAACTGTTTTCTCATCAAGTTCTGTGGTCCTCTTAGAAATGCAATGACAATACCATATATATATATCAGGCTACAGGTTGGTTACCTCTGGTGTTACTTTTTGTAATCACATGCTATGGAGGTATTTCCTTTTCAGAACAAATGAACAAATAATCACCAAACAAAAGAAGAATGGTTTTGGGGGGGTTTTGTAGGGATTTTGTTTTAGATTTTGTTCTTTTTTTTTTTTTTTAATTCAACTTCAAACTTGATTTTTTGAAGTATTGGTGTTTATTTAGTGAAATGCTGTTC
Source organism: Heliornis fulica (assembly GCA_013399135.1). Lineage (NCBI taxonomy): Eukaryota > Metazoa > Chordata > Aves > Gruiformes > Heliornithidae > Heliornis > Heliornis fulica. The sequence continues at coordinate 612,127 of VXBZ01009411.1, forward strand.
TGTTCTATATGAAAGATCTCTGCTGCCAATAAAATGCTACATGTTACCTGTTGTATACCAACAGTTATCTGCTCCTGTGACCAAACAATGTATACATGTATAGTGGCAATACTGGCAAGGCAACAACACAAATTAGTCTTTGATCAACTTGATTTCTGGGCATGAATTTCTATTATTCCACTTGTATACAACATGCCCAACATCTGTTGGGCATGTTGTATACAAGTGGAATAATAGAAATTGGGTATAAAAACTGGTATAGAAACTGGGTATAAAAATCTCAGTTAATTTTTTATAGTCTTTCTTTATAGATGAGGGAAAAAGCCCAACCCAAACAAACAAGCAAACAAAACCCCACAAAAAAAATTGTTATCTGAATTATTACATTATTTTGTTTATAAAGGAATTATGAGTAATTTAGGTGTAGATATCATGCCTAGATTTAAAGGATCCTGCTCTTAGGCAATTTTCTGGTCTAAAAGCAGAAAGTTTAGAAGGAAAAAGTGTTTCTGAAAAGTTCCAAATATGAAGTTAGGTGTTCAGTAAAATAAGAATTAGTTTACCAAGAAGCATCATAAACTCTCTGAATTTGTGTCTGAGTTTGGAGAAGATCAACCTCCTCTGGAGGACAACTGCCTACACAAAGCTTCCAATAACTCTAACAGCATCTTTCCATAGTAGATTTAATAGCCAGTTCTTTTGAAAGAAGCTGGTCTATTTTTAAAACAAACAACCCAAAAGATAACAAACTGCTAAACATAGGTTTTATTAAAATGTTAAATGCTAAACTGGAACATAGCAGCACAGATTCAGAAATCAAGAAATGTAAAAGTAGGGGAGGAAGACACATGTGTTCTCCATGAATAAGTCTCAGAGTCTCCCTGCATTGCACAATGCCCACACCTCTCCTTAAGGTTTCCCATCACCTCTGAAGAGTGGGGGCACCTCACATGTTGGTACCTGTAACAGAGACATAAACATTTGAGCAGCCACCACCGTCTCCTTTTTCATGTCTGTGCCGTTCTAACCAATGGCATTGAGGATAGTATTTTCTTCAAACTTAAACAGAAAGAAAAAGTAATTTGTGTAGATCTCCCAAACATATGGTGACCACAGTTTTGCATGACTTCATTGCAAACAGCTGAAATCAGCTGCAGTGATTCTCTTTGGCAGTATTTGCTTTAACAATCAGGTTGTTCTTGAAACTCCACTGATCATTGCTGATTGGACAGGCAGAGGCTCCTCCTTGCTTAGAGGTGCTGCACTTGACCATCATCCTGTGTAATATAAGGGACATTCTCTCTTTGTGTTTAGTACTCAGTTAAACCCATAATTACATGGTAGCATATATTGAACCTCTACATATATTTATATACTTTCACGGAGTATTTAAAACAAAACAAAACTAAACAAAACAAGGCTTAAAAAAGGCACAGAGAAGAATTGTTGCTGATGTTGTTGACATGCAGGAAAGAGGGGATACCTTGACAGGCTCTGTTACATGATCTTCCCAGGCACAGGGTGAGGCTGATGGGTTGGTAGTTACCAGAGTCCTCCTTCTGACCCTTTTTAAAAATGGCTGTAATGTTTCTTTTCTTCCAGTTGCTACAGACTTCACCTGACCACCATGATTTTTCAAATGCATGTAGTCCAACAAGGTCAAACACAAGGTCATACAGATAAGGCAGGAAATTCCCATACACAAATACAAGCTGGGAGGAGAATGGATTGAGAGTGGCCCTGAGGAGAAGGACTTTGGGATACTGGTGGATGAGAAGCTCGACATGAGCCAGGGGTGCTTGCAGCCCAGAAAGCCAACCATATCCCGGACTGCATGAAAAACAGAGTGAGCAGCAGGTCAAGGGACCTGCTCTAGCGAACCTGCTTTGCAGGGAAGTTGGACTTGATGATCTCCAGAGGTCCCTTCCAACTCCTAACAGTTTGTGATTCTGAGATTCTGATTCTGATTTTGTAATTTTGCCCCTACTCTGCTCTTGTGATACCTCACCTGCAGTACTGCATCCAACTCTGTCAAGATATGGAGCTGTTGCAGCAAGTCCATGAAGATGACCAGAGGGCTGGAACACCTCTCCTATGAAGACAGGCTGAGAGAGTTCTGTCTGTTCAGTCTGAGGAAGAGAAGGCTCTGGGGAGACCTCATAGAAGCTTGCCAGTATCTAAAAGGGAGCCTACAAGAAAGCTGGAGAGGGAATGTTTACAAGGGTGTGTACTGATAGGATGATGGGTAATTGTTTTAAACTAAAAGAGGGCAGATTTAGATCAGATATAAGGAAGAAAATATTTTCTGTTAGGGTGGCGAGGCACTGGCACAGGTTTTTCAGAGAGTTTGGAATTGCCTCATCCCTAGAAATTGTCAAGGCTATGTTGGTTTGTCATATTACATCAAAAACCCTAATCATGGATAGAGATAGTTGATTAATAAATAAATATGCTGAAAAATCATAAGTTTCTAAGATTATATTGTGCTGATAATCATTTATAAATGCAGTGTTGACAGTTTGACTTCAACCAAATATTTATAACTGTGCAAATCACTTATTTTCCATACAAAACCCAATCCTGATTTGAACTTAATGTTTTAGCACCATGGCTGAAAAGATAATGACCATATTATACTTTTTCTTGAAATCATCTGTGTTTCTACGCCATTCCTAAGAACCAAAGGAACTCCATGTATTTTACTAGAATTACCTTGCTCCTCAAGAAATGGCTTTTGTACAATTCTTTTTTGCTTTTTGAAAATCCAGGAATATATAACTAGTTGCTTCTCAGGGTGTGATTATTTTAGTTTGTCCTTGTTTTTTTCTGTTTGTCCTGTCACTTCATCTTATTTTCTCGCTCTGCTGTTCCGAGGAGAGGGGAGGCAGGGGATGGAATGAGTGCATGAAGGTAACTCCTCACATGAACCAGAAATATGCCATAATTCAAAAAGGAAAACAGCTGAGAAATAATAAATCTTGTTTTAATGTGCCTGAGCTTGTATTAAAAAATACAGATGTACTGTATGCATATGAAATTTTTGATTAAAATGTCTCTCACCAGTCTGTCTCTTTAATTAAATAAAACCTGCTTGGTATTAATCAAGGCATAAAGAATTTATGTCCCAAATCCAGATTAATTAAAAGCCCAGAAGCTTGAAGAACAGACTGTGTATAAATACTAAAATAAATCAATCTAAACATAATATTTATGGATTGGGGCTGTGTATTCCAAAAATATAAATAATTCCAGGAAGTGATTTATGGTAGATTCACTATGGAAATAGGTTGCTTATTAGGATATATTTAAACATAAAGTTAAGCAAACAGTTTGATTTACAAATTTCCTTTTTTAAACACTTAGTATTTAATTATAACTCTATTGTAACACTTTCTGATGTTTAATTTCACATCAAATAATGAGAAATTTACTCTTTAGTCTGCCATATTAATAAAAAAAGTAAATAGGGCTAAAGAAGTCTTCTGTGGTCCTGTGGATTCAACTAATCAATAATAAAAAACAGTATTTGTCTTTCCAGGAACAACGGTGCAGAGTGAATTTGGTAATATTAATAACAAATACTTTAGTTTTGAGAGAAATTAAACATTTGCATTTTTCCTGGAAACAAAGTCTTCAGAAAAAAAAAATGCATGAAAATATCATGAGACCTCTCGGAGAGATGGAAGCTGATCCAGCAGACCAAAAGCAGCCTTTTGTAATTTAAAGAGAGGCTCTAATGAAAACATAAACTAAAATGTCAGAAGTATTCAGAAGATTTTCTAATCCTTGCTCCCAGTGCCTGTAAATATGTGCCAGTAAATAGGAAAAGTTTTCCTCAATAAGGCATTAAACTCCTTTACGTTGGATGTTGATCTGAGTTTCGGTGTCTACCGAAGTCTCACGATGGTGATTTTGAAATTTTCAGTTTTGAGTGAAAATTCAATTTTGATTCTTTATACCAGATAGCAGTAACCAGTAACCAGGAGACTATTCTTCGTCAAGGTTGGAGAGATTGGTCAAAGTGAATGTTCTGGGTCTTGTTCCACCATTAACTGCAGTAACCTGAAGATCTCAGAACTCATGAAGCTGCAGAGATTATGTCCATGCATTTACCTAATCCACTAAGTAACAACTTGACGCTAAGTGCCAGTTTGCAAGATAAATGGACTACTGTCTCCACTGATACAAAAGATATCGAATGCTCTGCCCAGAGAGCTGACTGATGGCTGCAGTGGTTGCACAATAGTAATTTCTATGCAATTGCAAAATAATGCAAATTATTCTTTCGATTGCCAGCATTTCTTATGGTAACAATGGCTGCCAGTTACCACAGCTGTGAAGACAATGGATGTCATTGCTATAGCTGTCAAATACCGGATTTAACACCTGTTTGCTAATTTTGAAAGTGCACAGCATGGTCCATGAGATAATGGCTTTACTTGGGATGGGATAGGAGTGGAAGCCTTTGAAAAAGAAAGTTCGTGTATACCATGAAGACATACATTTTCCTTCAAAGGCCATCTCTTCTTTTTCTTTTTTTTTTTTCTTCCTCACTTCGTCCATTTGTTAAAATGGTATTTTAGTTCCAAAAATACAGGCTTTCTTTGAAATGAGTTTCATATGAGGAGATAAAAAACCTGACCCAGGATTTTGCAAGTTGTTTGTGGTTCAGGTAACCCACCTGAAAGTCCTAATTTTTTGACATCTGCACATAACAGCTGGTAATGAATATTTGGATTCTGAAAGTCTCTAGTTTTTAATCTCTTGCATTAGACTTGTTAATAAGGATGGATGGAAAGCAGGTGTGGTAGTGGTTGAGGGGTTATTGGAAGACATAATTGCTTCGACTATTGTTTTAAGCTTTTCTCTTTTTTTTTATTTCCTGTACAGTTTGTCTTTCTTCCAGCTGTCAGTTGCAGCTACGTGGGGAATGTACAGCTTTTACGTTTTCTTCACTCCATACAAATCTAAATGAATACATGGAGAAACTCCAGGATAATATTATTTATTTATTTATTTATTTATTAATGAAAAATCTGAGCATTCAAAGTGAAGAAGCAGAACTGAAATGTTAACACTCACTGTTTAATCCCTTCAGAACAGTGATCTAATAGTAGCTGGGAGCCAGGTCTGGTTGTGTTCTGCTTCTTGCTCTCATATCTACTTACTATGAAAGACACAAGTGAGTTGTTCTGGAACTGTCTACACTGCACACTGCAGCATTGAGCAGAAGTCACGAGATCCAGCTGGATGGAAGAAGTCACAGTGGTACAGAATGCTCTTTTACCCTGAAGAGAGCAATGAACTATCATGTGTGGTCTGCATCAACACATTTTCAAATATTGCTTGGCAGAAACAATTATGTCTCATCTCCTGATGAATACAGACTAACGACATCATGATTACTAATGACCATACCAGACAATGAGATACACTCTAAGTATGTATTCAGTTCATTTGATTTATTTTGACACCTCAGACTTTCATAAAACTTATCCAAGACTAGGAGGGAGTTTACTAATCTGGGTTTGGTTATTAATACCTGACTTGCAATGGAAAATATGAAGAAAACTTTTGAAAAGAGAAATAAAATCATACAGAAGCTTTCGATAACAATAGGAATGCAAATGGAAACTTATACTTTTGAGAAATCTATTTAGTTATTTTCCATACAGAGATGGGACCTCATAAGATCAAACAAATATTAACAATGTACATTAGAAAAAAGAAAGAATGCATTTCCTGCTAATGAAATAGAAAGGAAACTATTTCTCGTTTCATTGTACATATGTTGTTTATATCAAGTGTACGGAGTTCTCTATCCATATTTAGGAAAAAAAATCTTCCATACTTTGTAAAATATTGCTGCATGACATTTGGCCAAGTTTATGTTAATTTGTCAGATGCTTAGGGAGAAGTTCTGAAACAGATGTCAAAACCATGTTCTTTTCCAGATGTTGTCCTGGCTCCCAACAGTTGTGCCTCAGAAAATTCATGGTGCCCAGCACTATTATGGATTTGTCCACTCTAATCCTCATCCTCCACAACTGGCAAAAAGTAGTTTGTAGCTCAGCTAAACTCACTTTAGTTTAATCCCAAACACTTTTACTATGAGTGTGGTGAGGCCCTAGCACAGGCTGTCAGGAATCTGTAGCTGCCCCCTCCCTGGCAGTGTTCAAGGCCAGGTTGGATAGGGCTTTGGGCAACCTAGGTTAATGGAGGATGTCCCTGCCCATGGCAAGGGATTGAGACTACATGGACTTTGTGGTCCCTTCCAACCGAAACCATTAAATGATTCTATGATTTTTCTCTTATAGCGGACTTGATGTATCCTGTTTATTATATTGAGAGCAACAATACTCCTCTGTCCTATTTGCTCTCTCCTCCTGACAGAAGTTTTATAAAGATTCTCCAGTTTGGAGAATATTAGTCAACTTTGCCAGAGGCATCACTCTGTGACTCTGACTGTCCTTGGCTTCTTTATACTCTTTCTAGTATTGCCACATCCTTGTACAGAGAAACTGTAATTGCATGCAGAGTTAATTCAAAGAGCATGTAAGATGTTTATATAGTTTGGGAATAAAATCAGTGTAGTTATGAAACATCTTTCCTGAGATCATATGCTTGACCTGCATTCCTTATCTTGCCTAACAGACAGAAAGACAACTTCATGTGACTGTTAAGAAATGTATGCCTCTTTTGACTATCTTTATTTCAATTCCACAATAGTTAGATAAAGCATAGAACTTGGCATTGTAACTTTAGCAGTAAACAAAAAGCAACAGTGGTGATGGGTTTTATTGCAAAAAATATTCCTTCAGCTTTCCTAGGTATGAAACACAGTGAATGTGTAGGGAAAGGAAGGATCTTCATGTGCTCACACTGGCACTTGAAATGGACCATGAAAGATGCATTTCATTATTTAACTTTCAGTTCGTTGCAGCATTTAATATTATTTGTGTATTCAGAGAACTAATATCATCTACAGTCCTAAGAGCAGTGTCTGTCCAGTTGTCTCTTTGGGTTGCACTTCTGATGTCTGTTGTATAAAAGACAATGTTGATTGGAACAACAGGGTGACTTGAAGAAGGTTAATACTATTAAATCTAGGAATTCTCTCAAGCTATTCATAGAATTTCTTGATTGAAAGTGAAAAATGGTACTGCTGTAAACACTCTGGAAAATCCAATTATTTCATAAAGGAATCCACAGATATCCAGTCCTCCTCCAAGAGACTTCCCATTGGGATTCAGCTAACTAACATTGACATCTCTTTTGAGCTGGTCACTTCAGGGTCCTACAGCTAATCAAGGGGGCAGAGATATATGCTGCAGCATTCAGTTTAGTAAAGTTGATATCTCAAATATTTAGGATTAATTGTGACTTAATAAGTGCCTAAATTTATTATAAACTACTCTCAATCTCATGTTCTGCAGCTGTACCCAGTAGACTTCCTGAAGTTACTAGAAATTAGCTCTCTCAGTGTCTACTCTTTCGGTTTCTCCACACGATGAAAACATGGAAGCCCCATTTCTTGGTCTGAAATTTTTTTACTGTAAAAATGTAAGTGCAGAGATGAGAAAATAAAGAACAATTTTCTCTCTTCAAACTTCTTTTTGATGGAATATTTCATTCTTTATTTTAAAATTGTTCTATGATGGTGATGGGACCTGCACAGCAGTTGTTCAAATTGGTAAGTTTTCTTTAATGAGAAAATTTCATCACAGTTTTATGTATGTTTTCCCCTTCCCTTCTGCTGAATGCATTAATCAGCTTTTTCAATTTACTCCATTACTTCTTTTGAAGAGGTTTGCAGATTATTTTCCTTTTTTCTTTATTCCTTCCCTTGACCCACCTTGTCCTGCATTACCCCACCTCCTATTTTACTCACCTAATGACTTTATTCTTCAGCCTGTGAATAGCTGTTCTGAATTCTGCACAGATAATTTCCTTGGAATTAAGAGTCTTTTTGTTACAATAAGATTTTTTTTAAAGTTAAAATTCATATCAGTCAGTGTCCTGAAGAATACAATGCCAAATGGTTCTTTTAATCTTTGGAGTACTAACCAAGTTATTGTACTTAAACCTGTGTGCTCCCATTGGTTTAAAAGGACACCTTAGGTAGAAGTGAGCAGAATTAAATTCAATACTTCAAGGACCTAGCAAGGGAATGGGATGTTAGCTGAAATCTTCAGAAAGACTGACAGGAGTGTAGATAGCTCTTCAAATACTGTCTCACTGTCATAAATGAAGTTATGATCTCATCACTGTCTTTCTCAGAGGTATTATTAGCAGGTTTTTTACTACTGCTGGCAAGACTAGATGTTTCTGTCTTTTTCCTTTTGAATATCTTGGTGCCAGAGGCCAAATTATAAACTGTCCTTGTGTAGCTACTAATCTGGAATGAAAAAAATAAGGTTTTCAAAGTGAAATTAATGTCTATATATATTTTTTTTAATTATATATTTTATGACTGGTTTTATAGTGGGAAAATGTGTATCCATCGTGCAGGGTAGAAAAACTAGAAAAATAATAACAACCATATTCTCAATAATGTTTGGGGTTATTACTTTACCTGAAAAAAGAGGTTTTATCATTATTTTATTCTCTCTTTTATTTCTTTTATTTGCTTCACTGTTGCAAGTATAAAACCAACAGCAGAGTGCTATTCCCTGTCCATTAACAAAATTATCAAGTGATTGTTTCATTTTTATGAAACTGTCCTTTCTTAATATTCATTTTTTATACCTTCATTATAACCAACATTATCTTTCTGTACATATTTTCATGTCTAACTCATCATTATGCTATCATAATCCTAGAGACTTGACAACGTGCTATTCAAACATTACTCCAGCATCTTATTTTGAGTTTGATGTGTGGGAATGCAAAGAAGACATAACACCCTGAAGTTATCATAGTCCTTTGAAAGTGTCTGTCACTTTGATGGGAGCCAACAATTGAATCTCAAATGAAGTGAGTTTTCTTGGCAGGTTGTTTTTGTGATAGCTCATCTGTTTTACAGCTCTGCTGTCTAAAATACTGTATCTTGCCCCCAATCTGGAATATAAGAACCACAACTATGAAACTACTGTGATTATAAGCATTTACAAATACTTTAAGCCATCTGATTTGAAGATGTATATGGCATTAACAGCTCCAATAGTGCCAGGTCACCAAACCAAGGATACATGCGAAGAGTACTTAAGGGCTGATGTCATCACTTCTTCTCTCCTTCTCCTGCTTACTTGCCCCCTTCCTACCTGTTTCTGAGCCCTTCCAGGAAAGGGAAGCTGCTGTGAGATCCTGTACTGATTTTGACTAAGCTAAGAGCCCAAAGTAATCCAGAGTCAGTCATAGAAGTGTCCAACTAGGTTTATTAATTAGCTTCCTTATTACGGACAACAGCTAGCACATCAAGGTCCCTGTGGCCAAGAGAGGAAGCATTTATTTGTAGTTAAGAGCTGATTACTCAATACTGCTACCACACATAAATTCAACTACCTTCAAATAAAATATTTTGTGGGATGCAACACATTCTAGAAACGATTTCTACTCTTTTGGCTCCTAATTGTTCCTGAAAAAAGGTGAGGGACTGAATATTTTAGTACCTTGTTTAAAGATATGTTATTAGTACAATCAATTTGTTCCTCTTTAAAAGGCCTTGCTAATCAGTGCTCCAGAACATGCCTCTGTATCTTGGTACTTGTCTGATATTCCAGAAATAGCTCTTTCAGCATAATACACAGAATTCCAATGAGTTTACACTTCCTGATTAATGTGATATTTTGTCAAGTTGTTGACTCTGTAACATTAACTTTTTAACCTCAATTGGAGAAAGTATTTCTGTGTAGCAAGGATAATCAAAGGCAAAATCAATCTTGCTTCGTATGAAGCAAATTATTCACTGTGAATGTGGTATTTTGCATTATTTAGAGGATACTTGTTTTTCCACAGCTAATTGATTCAATAAATGGTCTTTTAGAAGTCTGAGAAGGATACAGAACTTGAAAGCAGGGATTTAAACGGTGCACAGCTAAACAGTTGTGGGTTGATTCAAAGCATTCATTTCATATAACTATTTACTTGTATTACATCTCAAACAAAAGTAATTTATTTAATTTGATGAAATTACATAAGTATCACAGTGCTACTGATTTTCAGCATTCTTTTTTTTTCTATGTTATTGGAGAAGCTGTCACAAGTCCCACATGAGGGACTGAAAATCTCTTAAGGTGGGTGCGTTTGCTGAGTGAGTACACCAGAAAGGAGCAGAACATTTTAATAGAGTTCAGGTGCATCCTGGAGATAAGAGATTGTGGCCCTGTTTGCTCTTCTATGGTCCAGATTTTAACCACAGTCTTAGCTTAATATATCAGAGAAGTCTTGCATTGTGTAGTACCTCATGTGACTAATGTTTATTTTAAAATCCAACAGTACTAATTTATTTGTCAATTGAGAAGTTATCTCAAGTTAAGATACTTTTAATTTTGTACTGAAATGACAAAATGTGGCACAACTTTAGAAACTCATCATTGACTGTCAATTCTTGTGTTTCCATGCCAGAAATTATTTTGAGAAAATTATAACTAGTTCTTTTGCACAATGATTTCTCTCAATACACAAAATTATGTATATGTTACTTTTTACTAATATTTATATAAAACATGTTTATACAAAAGCAGACTGACCACACTTGTATCATATATCAGCATTACTTTTCAAAGTGATTTCAGTAATGAAAATAAAATATTTTTAAAATTAGTGTTTTCACTTGTGCCAGCATTATTAAACATTTGGTGATATGCTCTACATAAGCATACTGTGTTATCTTACCCTTTAGCCTTTATTTGTCATTTCTTAATTGTAAATTGATGAAGAGAGAGAGTAAAGTGACTGTTTCTATTTGGTGCAACATAAGTGATGGATGGAAGTGACAGGGAAAATGAGGATGTTTGTTGCATGGCAGTTGGCTTTTGTTTTATGGGGTTACATTGTTGCTTGAGGGAACCTGTAACAGAACATAAGCTTTTCTATTGAATTGACTAAATATCTGCATAAATTTTAGAGGTGAACTACATGTTAACTTGTGTCTACTAAGAAACCATTTCTTTATGAAGTGCTTTTCTTGATCTAAGATTGAGACATACAACTAGAAGTGAACAGATCTATAATGTGCTTAAAAATGGATTTGAAGGAAAGTACTAAATTTCTCTTTTGTTACAATCTGCAATGAGGCTTTTGTTTTTGTTTTTATTGTCATCAAATGCTTCCTTAATTTTTTATCAAACCAAATATTTATTTATTTTTAAACTAATCTAAACAAACATTGAAAGAAAAACAAGCACTCAGAATGTTGATGGGAAAAAAAAGTAGGAAACCATTCCGGAAGATAGTGGATTTATTTATTAGATATAATTATTGGAAAAAGTGACATGCTTGTTGCGAGTCAATGAGTTAATAATATATAATTTTCACTTCCCAAGGGAGGCACAAGCTACTGTCATCAGACCCTGATCTCTTGAAGGGTCTTAGCAAGAAACTATGCATATGAATGGGATCTTCCTCTAGGAAAGCTGGACACACTGTGGTTTATAAATGGATTTTTTTTGTGGGATAAAACTTGGTAATGTTGGGCAAGCTTTTCGGGGAACAACCCTGCCTTTGTAGGAACAAAGCTCCAGGCAGACTTACTATGAAACCTTATGAAGATACCCAGCCACCTGTACATTCAAATACTTAAAGAATATTTCTGACGTTCACTTTCATCAGCTGAAGGCCTGTCAGGGTTAAAACCAATCTTAATTTTTTGAGCTTTGTTGTTTTCCCTATTTTCTGCTTGAATTTTGTGACGTGAAATCTTCGTGTTTGAACTTAAAATTAAGTATACCATTAAAAATGTTCATCTTTATGCTGAAACTAACAAGGGAAGGTAATCTGGAGACTAAGGATTGTGGTTAGGAGAATAGTAATTATGAGAAAATTATCAGTTTCTGCTTTTTCTTTTGAAATCACTAACATGTCACAGCGAAATAAAGAAATTAATGTCAGATTAAGCAACCATGTGACCATATGGCTTATTGCATTGGAAGATGTGGATTAGATGCTCTTAGTATGGGTGGCTATGAGAAAACTGTGGTTTGGAGAAGACAGCTCTCTTCCTTTGTCTCAGAGAGTAAAACACATAATGAAATGTGAAACTCCAATTTAACTCAATTAATTTATTATTGCCCTAATTTTGTTTTCCACAGACTCCTTGCCTTACAACACACTTCACAACACAACACTACAAATTAACAAACTTGATCTTAACCCGTTAATTTATTTACTGAGCTGAGTTCTAGTGGCCTCTTTGAGAAGAGATGCTGAACTACTGATACTTTTTTTTTTTTTTTAATTGGTCTTACACAATGAACAAATTATGTGGAAAATCAACTCCAGAAGCTTAGCTAAATGAAACTCAAGAAAAGGTAATATATATTAATTAGGAACTGCTCTATCCCTATATAAACTTTATCATTCAGGTTAAGAGAAAATAGCAAGAGACCTAGAAATCTACATTTATTTGCATAACAATATTACCTAAATTGGTTTAGTTCTACATATAGACAAACTTATAGGCATATAAAGCAAAAAGCTCTGTTCATAAGAGGCAATTATGAATGACCTTAACTCGTGCCAGATCATAAGGAGAGAAATTCATATTATTGTAGTAAATATTTCTTTCATTTTAGTAGACCTAAGAGTATTTGTTTCCAAAAGATTTTGTACCAAAAAAATATTTATAATAGAGTCCAGGAGAACATACTGGAAATGTTAGTTTCCACTTCAAAAATATTATTTTAACAAAAGTATTTTCCAGAGTTTGGAGAAAAACCAGCACAATTTACCCAGAATGATATTCTCACTGTAAGAGGAAGAACACTATTTTGCATCTGATTTAAAAAAAAAAAAA